>CM076576.1:492698893-492936381 GCA_034641835.2 Pinus albicaulis
AGTGGCATTGGGCTCCGCATCAAAAATCTATTTCCCTTTGTCATTCCCCTTGTCAAGTTCTGATTCAGATTCAGAGCATGCATTTGACTCAGAAGCCCGCATCTCGGCCACCAGCGACTGCTTGGCCCGACACTCACTTGTGTTGCGAGTGGAGCTCTTATGGAACTCACACCACTTTCCCGTGCCCTTCTTTGGCTTTGCAATGTTGTTCTTTGCTTGTGGCTTCGACAAGTTGTCTTGAGTCACCGTGCCTTGGCTCTGTCCTTTGTTCTGTGGTTTGGGAGCACCTTTCCCTTACTTTTGATTCGCAGATCCAAAGTCTCGCTTCTTCTGTTTGAATTTCTGCTCAATCTTGGCAGCATACCGGTATGCTGTACCAAGCGAGGAGATGTCGAGAAACTCCATTACCTCCTAAATGTATCTGTGCAGACAACTGCGATACTTTAGCACCAAATGTTTCTCTGAATCTTTGATACCCAACTTGGTGCACAGGGTATGGAACAGATTTGTCAGCTCATGCACATCTTGATCCCTTTGTTGCCGTAGCGTGGTCCATTGTATGTACTTGTCCTCATAGCTCCCCACAGGATAGTATTGTTCCTTGACAGCGTCTCGGAAAGAATTCCAAGTGGGTACGACCGAGAACAAAGAGGGTTCTGTCTCGTCCTTTTTCTCACAGTGGCTTTCCCACCAGTCCTTGACATGGGGGGCAGCTTTGAGGAGTGCAAAAATAATATTCTCCCTATCGGAAAAGTCATGAACCGAGAAATATCCTTCTAATAGATTCAACCATCCATCTATGACATCTGCATCTATTTGACCCTCAAATATGGGAATTTCAAATTTTAATTGTACCTTAAAAGGAGTCACACCTCCAGAGTGGCTGTTGGATGCAGATGCGCCACCGGTGGGCAGCCGTTGAAGGATCTGAGCAAAGTTATCCATCATCGCGTTCCCTTGTTTTTCGAGGGCCTCCTTGAGCAATATTTTGATAGGATCTCTTGCTCCCTCATGTTTCTTTTCGTCCCCCATGGGCGTCCGTCGGGGTTTGCGAGGCTGATCTTGCAAAGTTTCCACCAGATTGAGCCCTAACTCCTTATACCCCGACCTCGTTGGGGACATGCAAAGAAGGATCGAGAAAAAGCAGACCGCTCTGATACCACTGATCCAGATTTATGTAGGAATGCAACAGAATAAACACATAACCATAAATACAGAGATGCAGTGGAAATAACACTTCATTTTATTAATATCAAAGAACTGAAATTTGCTTATAGATAGAATGGAAATAAAACTAGCTAGGGCGCTGGTAGCTATCTCTGAGGAGAGATGAGGCGGCTACAGGCCTCTGAACAGAGTTACAATGAGGCTCGAGGGCCTATTTATTATTGAGAAATAATGAAGAACCCTAAACATCCAAAAACCAAACCCTAGGAGATGAAGTGCCAAAACTATGGGCCCCGTTTGGGTAAATTGGTGTTTCAACTTCCCAGGGACGTAACTTTGGCATACTATCTTTGTTTGACGCACATGATACATCATTAGAAAGATCTATCTGAGGACTAAAAATTTCGCCACAAATATAATTTTGGAACGGAATGATACATAATGATATTCTCTAGAGGCGCGATGCCCAAAAAATGTCATTTAGGGCCTCAAAACGGCTCCAGAAGTTCAGGACCCGAAAAACTGCTAAAAATAGTAAGTTGTGCCGAAACTGAAAAACCGAAAGAGACAATGGTGGGGCCCCAAGTGGAATAGGCAGGTGGCCACCAGTGTCCACTTGGATCATTGAGTGAGCCAAAAAAGTAACTTTCCTTACTTTTTGAGTACAGCCTTGCAATTGCGAAGAGGACTAGTGTTGCAAAATTATTGGTAAGTGGAAATTAAAGGGCGTAAGAACGTTTTTGAAAAAATTTCAAACGTCAAAATTAAGTGTTCTATCCTTCCTAGCACCTCATGGAAAACAGGAATCCGCAAATTCTAGTACTCAAATATGTGCAAAATGCCTTATGACGGGCAAAATGGAGGACTGGTCCTATGCTGCTACATGAGTTAGGGTTTCATGTGGCAACGAGGAACCTTGTATAGTTTTTCAAGGATAGGAAAGGAGAATATTGTCAGTTAATCATCACATGAAACTTCATCACCATTTGAAAATTGTGTCCTAATTTGAAACAATAAGACTACCCAACTATTTTATTATTTAATTTTGATTGTGTAATACAAAAAAATATCCTAGATAACTTAAATAATGTAAGCACTTTTGCAAAAATTTAGTGGAGAGAACCTTCAATTACATTTATTTTTAAGTTCCACTTGCATTTTAAGCCATTTTAATTAGTCTTTCATGGCTATCTAGTAAAAATTTCAACCCCTTGTAGAAATTTGTTTGTCACTTGTATTAGAAATGCAAAAATCAAATGTAAATAAAAATGATTTGAAATGCTAAAATTCAAATGCGCGCTACATAAAAATGATTTTTAAAAAAAACTACATTAACGTCTGATATCACGCGCACATTTGCCCTCAGCTCTTGCAGAACAGCATTCGCTCTCAGCATTCGCCCTCAGCTCTTGCAAAACAGCATTCACCCTTAGTTCTTGCAAAATGGTAAGTTCTTACTGCAGGCCCTTCCTCCTGTAGTAGGGTTGACCCTATTTGGGTTTTTTTGGAGCCTCTGAGAATACAAATTATGTGATTGATTACGGGGCACTGCCTATATTTCTGGAACTTCTTGCCTCTGGGAATGATAATGTTCGAGAACAGGTAGCACATTCATTTTAGAGGCATAAAATTATTCTTCCCAACTAGCTTTATACGTCTGTAATTTTGGAATTTGATTTAAAAAACTACTACCCAACTTTGAGTTCAACTGGTGTTCGTGTAAGGCTGTTTGGGCTTTGGGAAATATTGCTGGAGACTCTGCATCATTTAGGGATCTTGCCCTTAGTCATGGAGCTCCGAGGCAGGTGCTTGCCCAGTTGAATGATACTGCCAGAATTTCAATGATACGAAATGCTACATGGGCTCTGTCAAATTTTTTCCGTGGTAAACCCCAACCACTATTCGAACAGGTAAGCATAATACAGTTTCTGCCTCTTCTTCTTAGTTCGAAGATATTGTGGATTTTTTTTTATATATCTTCGTGCTTGGTAGATTTGGACGTAATATGGACCTAGGCGCTTGTTCATTACAATGACTCCGTCATCAGGTTTTAGAAAATGCTCAGAAATTTGGGTTTCACAAGGGGATTACCCTTGCTTTCAATTATCGATTATCAATCACATTCAAAAAAAGTCTTTCGTAGCATTGCTGAGCTCTTTGTAGGTGAATTTTCGAGGCGATTTCACAATATCTGAACTAAATTTGTCTGTCCTTTTCAATACTCTGCGCTTGTAACAGAACCAGATAAACAATCTAGTGGCCAATGCAACAACAACAACACATCCTGTTGCAATGCCTGCAATTCACCCTCTATGCACGCATGAATGACTATGGCACCCTCTTTTGTGAACAGGTACTGGAGCTGAAGGTACTGGTTTCCATTAGGATCGTGGAATTCAACATCCAAAATAGTATCAAATTCCATTGCAATAGTATTCCCCGGCGAGGGCAACAGTTCATTGAGACCTATTGGACTCATCACCCCCAAATAGCCTCCAGGGCTACCCAGAGTGTGATCATCTGGAGCAATAACAAATGCTCATCCATCCCCAATTGAAACAAGAACATGACCCACATTGGTTACAGAAAAGGAGAAACACGTTTTGAAAGAAGAAGAAAATTTTGTATTAGGGTCCAGAAATCTAACTGGTCTATTGTACAATGCCCTACCTGCACTTCAAATTGGTACTCCCAACTCCATGCTAAGGCTCACTGTGCCATTCTTCAGATGAGCATCTTAACCTGAAGTTTGATTCCAAAAAACCTAAGTCCCCTGTTCTATGCCCAAGACCTCTATTAAAAAGAGTAGAGTTCTGAGTGAAATACTTCACAATAGGAAGCAAAAGAAACATTGCAAAATTTCTCCGCTTTAGACTGATAATTTTTTGTGCGAAAATTCAACTGCGGAAAGTAAAAACATAATATCAAACACAACCAATCAACAATGGAATTTGAACATGAGGATTTATAACCACAGAAAACCCTCTCCAGGTTAAAAGAATTCCGGAATGGCTTTAAGATTCTACTAATGAGCGCTTACAACACCATAGCAATTACTGTCACAATGAAATCTGCTGGAAGCAAAGCCCTTGTATAGTTTCTACATTTCCACAGTGGAAGCAAGAATCTTGCTATCTCTCATGATCTGGTTCTGTGGTCAAATCCTTTGCTATGGATATCTTGTTCTGCTAAACGTGGATATGTCTTAGCTTTGGCTTTGGTTCTCATTTAGTATCATGGCTATCTGATCTTGCTGTGGCTTTGACTATACAAACTTGTTCAATAGGAAAATGTTGACTCTGCTATATATAGGAGCTTCAATGGGTGCTCTCAAACACTTTTTTGGGCAGCTTTGTTTTGTCTCCGATTCAAGGTAGAACTATGTTTGCCTTGGTTTTTTAGTCCTTGGAACTTAGTTCTCTCATATTTTCCATCCTATCCCCAGTTTTCTACCGAGAAAGACATAACTTCACGATATCAAAATTGACTATTTTTGGCCATTTATCTTTAGTAATGGTACAACCTTAATTTGGTGCATTCGTACAATATCTGAAGAGCACTCTCAAGCTGTTATTCAGTATTTTAGCATAACTACTACATTTAACTGCCATGCTCTAATATTTATATCAACCATAAGCATTCTTAAGGTAGTTCCACGTTTGTGAAGCAGAAGGAATGCTTCTGACAGCTTCTTATCGTAGTGGTACAATTCTATTCGCAGTTTATCTTTTATAAACCTCCAATTTTCCAAACGTAGTAGAGACTACAGTTTGCATCTGAAATTTTGTACAAATCTGTTTAGTATTCTACAGAAAATGCATTAAGAATAAAAAAAGCCCACAATTTGTAAAAAGCCCACAATTTTGTAAAAAGCCCACATTTTGTAAAAAGCTCACAATTTGTAAAATGCTCACTTTTATTTTCTTTTTGCTTATATATTGAGCTCCCATTGAGTTCAACAAGTCTTGGGTTTTATACACCATTGAGAGAGATTTATTGTTTTCTTTATAGGATAATTTGCATCAATGGAAGAAAACATTGGAGCAGGAAAAAAAATTCAAAAGGGTGAAAGGGGTGATGGTAGAGTTTATTGCCCTTGTAAAAAATGTTGAATGAGAAATAATGTTAGAGTTCTAATAGCAACAACAACAGTGCATTGTAGGAAATATGGGCACATTGATGGTGGATCTAATGACTATCGTCCCATGGTAATTAATTATCTATCTTCATTTTGATTATATCGTAAAATTTTATATTATTTTAATATTTTTTATATGCGCACTAATGTTTAATTATTAATGTTTGTAATTTTCATAAAGGCACAGTTGCCCCCCAACTTTTTGCAGATGATGAACCAGCTTCCATAGCTAAATAGTAGTAGATTAGATGATGTTGCATCACTACAAGAGAATATTGTAGCAAATATTAGTATTGGAAATGATGTTGTACAAGGTGAAGAACATGAAGCGAATGATGAAGGTAATTTTAATGATCCCATGGAGGTAGATCATGATGACAGTAATGAGACAGTTCACATTAATGATGGGACAAATCAAATGCTCCAAGAATTGTATGGTGAGTCAAATGATGATGGTGGAGATAGCAGTGAAGGTATTTATGATGTACCTCTGATTGAAAGGTCAAGTGAACGACTTTTTGAACACTCAAATGCAACTCTTCTCTCTACGACATTAATGCTGGTGAACTTAAAGGTTATGAATAATTTGTCGAACAGATGTATGACACAACTCCTAAGGTATGAAATATGTATATATGATCACATTTATGTAAATTTTGATTATTTTGCCTTTTTTTAGTTGTAATAAATGTGTAAAATAATAACTTATATATATATATATCAAAACCGGCCGGTCAGGACGGCTACCGGTTGGAACCGGCCTTGCAACCCAGTCAATAGCCTATTCTCACCTATTTTGGCCGGTTAACCAGACCTAACCGGCCGGTTAATTACGGAACCGACTGGTTTATGCATAAACTGGCCAGTTCCGTACTTAAACGACCGGTTAGGTGCTCCTCCATGAGTTGCAAATTTCTCAGTGTCTCCTCCATGAGCTGCAAATTCCTCTATTATACTAGCAACAAACTTGTCTAATAACTCATACTCAACACCTTATAGTAGCAACAATACACATGATGACTGATAAATACAAGGCTGGCTAGCATAAAATCCCTAGCAGCATGCAACTCATCAAGTGTACTTGATGACAATTTCTGTTCTCAAAACAATCAGCAGCAACCTTATTTCACACTCAGCTAGGAACTTTCAGACCCTCTCTCTCTGCTCACACATAGCAGCAGCATAAATACAAAACTTTTCACACAGCATACAAGCAATTTGATCATGGCATCAAGACTGATGCAAATGGTCTGACGCCACTCAAGGGACAACAACATACAACCTAATGAAAATGTGACTGGAAATAATAAATTGACCACTAGAAAATTCCCGCTTGGAAATGCACTAAACTGGCTACTGAGTTTTAATGAATCTTTTCAGTGATAAATTTTGTCAAACACATTGTGAGCAGACTGCTGAAGTTGTAATTCTCTCTCAACTTGTTACAAATAGCACTAATAGTGGGTTTCATAAACCAATTCAATACCTCTAAGTGTTGTAGATGTTTTTCTAGAAATTTATTGGCAAGCAAACATAGATAATGAAGAATACAAGATCTTCAAAATGCTGGTCTTATATATATATATACTGAACCCATAATTGTCTTTAAGGCTGATACAATGAATTGACAACAGATCTGAGCAGGGACAGATTGTATATTATAATATTAACTCAGCAATAAAACACAGTGAATAATATAAGAGAAACCTAATACATTACTTCAACAAGTTTGCTTATGTATTTTTCGATGATATGTATTGCATTTGCTGCCATTTTGATATATTCACCTTTTCATGGTATATAAATGAGCAAAATTTTCATATTTTGTCTCTATTGGCTTGGAATCATGGTTGCAAATCTTAAAAATAGTTTTTATTTATTTATTTATTTTTCATTTTATTAAAAAATAATTATTTAATGTATTTTTTTTTAAACCGGTTCATTGAGATCTGATCGCTACTGGTTAGACCGGTTCCGGTTTGAAACCCGGTTCATTAGCTCCACCGATCCGGTCACCGGTTCCGGTTTTAATAACTATTATATATATATATATATATATATATATATATATATATATATATATATGATTAATAATCTTTACAAGACACTACTTTTTGTTTCTGTTGTAGATTGTTGGGTGAATATTTGTTACCATCGCCAAATACTTTACCTTGAACATATCGAGATCTACGTGCTATTATGAAACACTTTGGAATGGAATAGAACACTATAGATGCATGTCCTAAACATCATATTATATATTACGGAGAACATGCATTGAAAACAGAATGTCCGAAATGTGGTACTAGTAGATATCGAACAGATCAACTAACCAAAAAGGTGCCTCAAAAGGTTCTTCATCATATTCCCATAATTCCACGTTTGCATCAAATGTTCAGGTGTAACATCATAGCACAGTTTATGGATTACCATGCAAAGAATAGAAGTGGAGATGGTGTTCTTCGAATGCCTGCAGATGGTTCTGCATTTAGAGAAATCGAGGAAAAATATGTAGATTTTAAAAATGAACCTCGTAATGTCAGGCTTTCATTGGCAGCTGATGGTGTTAATCCATTCGGAGAGCTTAGATGTACTTACTCAGTGTGGCCTATTTTCGTTATCAACAATAACATTCCTCCTTGGATGTCAATAAAGAGGGAGCACATAATGTTGACTATGATTATTCCAGGTATTTGATACATTATTTCTTTGAATGTAACATTTTCATTTCTCTCGTTGTTTGAATAAATATATATTTTATTTATTTACTTACTTATATATACATATATCATAGGAGTAATTATTATGTACCATAATTTTGAACAATTAGGTAAGTACCAGGTCAAAGATATGAATGTATATATTGAGCCTCTTATCGATGAGCTAATACAGTTATGGCATGGCATCACTATGTATGACATCACTAAACCAATCAAGCAGAAGAGATTTCAATGTCATGGAATGCTTGTATGGACAATTCATGATGCCCCAGGACTAACACATGTTTGTGGTATGTAATATTTCATTGCACTTTAATATGATACATAATTATCTAAATTAGATATACCATATCGCATGTTTTAAAAATGATCTCATAGTATATTAATTGTTATTGATCCATCTATTGCAGGTCTTCAAACAAAGGGTAGATTTGCATGTCCAGTTTGTGGCCCTAAGATGAAGTATTGTCATTCACCAGACTTAAGAAAGATGGTGTTTGATGAGTTTAGGCACTTCCTCCCTAGGAACCATAAGTATCGTACTACTGAAAAACATCTTTTCAATGATAAAGAAGAAACTAGATTAAAACCATGAAGAATGACACCTCAGTTGTGGATGTTGGAATATAACAGAATTAATAATCGTCGAGCAGCTGGTACGTAATGTGTGTGTATATATATATATATATCTATATTATTTGTTTATGTAATTTTTGGAATTTTTGTTTTAACTAATGAATTTATTTTATTGTATTTTATAATTAATATTGTTCTGATTTATTTTATTCTTTGATATCAAGGTCATCGTCGCTGTGAAGGTACTAATATTGTACTTCCACCTGGAATGAAATGTTATCCTTATCAATTCGCGAGGTTTCCCTACTATGAGGACCTAAAAATATCTCATTTGTTTGATACAATGCATGTCGGGAAGAATGTGACAGAAATGTTATGGCAAACCATAGATGGTGCACATGATAGAGATAAAATTGACAAAATTTGTGCTGACATTGAGAAATCAAATCATGCAATGAAAAGTGTGATCGGCGGATCAAATAACAATGGAGGTCGAAATTATAATAATATTCCATGGTTATTAACAGAACAACAAAGAAATGATGTAAAAGAGGTTGTTAGAAGAATTAAATTTCCAACAGGTTTTGCTTCAAACATAAATAATATCTTAACGAAGAAAGGTGACTTCAGTGGGGTGAAAACACATGATTGGCATACCTTTGTTAAAGTAATTTTTTTGGTATACGTTTTTGTTTGTTATTGCTTGAATACATATTTTAAATTTTCCTTTTTTTTGTTTAATTTGGAAACCAATAACGATTCATTTTTTTATTGTTATAGTATGTTCTACCTGTATCTCTCCCAAACAACTTCGACAACAATGTCAAACAAGTTATATATGGTATTAGTAAATACATGAGGTAAGTAGTTTTGATTTATACGCAAAATCTAATTGCTACAATTTATTTTCGTACTTGATGAAATGAAGTATTAATTTACTTGTAATGAAATATATATTATGTTTCATTGAAATAACCTTGCGTAATGATTTGCAGATGGTTGTCATTGAAAGAAATCCATCAAGATGAAATAAAGTATTGGAAGAGAGAAATTCCTCGGCTAATGTGTGAAATGCAAAAGTATCTACCTCCAACATTTTTCAATGCATAAGAACACTACTTGATACACCAAGTTTAGGAGATTGAAATGTGTGGACCAGTGAAATCCTAAACTTAGGAGATTGATACACTAAGTTTAGGAGAGGCACCTGAAATCCTTGAAGGCTTTGGTTAGACAAAGAGCACGACCTGAGGGTTCTATGGTGGAGGGATATGTGGTATATGAATCCATGGTGTATATTAGTCATTATCTTCCTATATTAGCTGTGCCAGCCATGAAGGCGGTGGATTGCATTTGGGATGTGAACTCCATCAAAAAATTTGAAGTGGAGCACCTGTTGGGAAAAGGTAGAATGAAGAAAGTGAGAGGTAAAAGATTTATTATGTATAATACATATAATGTTTCATTTTTTACATCATGTATATGATCATTATATTCATTTAGGTCTTATTCTTTCATAGTTTATTAATTAATATAATTTACCATGGTTATAAGTAATATTTATTAATATTGGTGAATTATTATTTTTTTATTTAGGTGCTCAAGATTATGAGGCACTACTTTTATACATTGCAAACAATCTTGAGTGGATGAGTGAATGGATTGAAACATGTAAAGCACGTAACGACGGTAGGTTATCATGGCAACTACTGTCTGAATTGATTAGAGAAGTGTATCGTAGTGGAGATGGGAACGTTACGGACAGGGAAATCGATTTAGCATATGGTTTAAAAGATAGAAAGGTAAGCAATTAATTCACCTATTTAATTCATTACTTATTTTATACTATATTTATAATGTGAAAAGAAGTTTGATTTTTCAGTTAATTTTCATGCTGTGTAAATTATATGTTTAATTATTAATTGAGAATGCATCTTTTTCATGTTTGGCATATTGCAGTTGAAACACCACAAGGCTATGTGGTGCAATGGTCGTAAATTTTGTGTTAAACAGTTGGATGATAACAAGAAAAATTCTGATAGTGGGATAACTACAATATTCCAGGTCACTAATGTTTCCTCCAGGAGTGACAGACATCCTCGAGAATCTGAAAATAGATATTATGGGTTCTTAGATGATATAGTTGAGTGTGACTTTAATTCCTTCAAAATAGTTTTGTTCGACGTCAAATGGTATAGGCTACAACGAATGTACGTGATGATGATAGAACACTTATTCAACATGACAGTGGATTTCCAATGGTTAAAACATCGCAGTTTGAAGCAGGAAAAGACCGCTATGTTTTTCCAAGCCGTACGAACAAGTCTTTTACTCGGGAGTTCCGGGTGAGAACAGACGGTCATTTGCTATTAGATATGATCCAAGAGGAAGGCCGATGAAGTATCTTTAATGAGGAAGAAGATGATATTGATCAAAGAAGAAGATGATGCGGTAGCATGTAAACGAGGAAGATACATAGATGACCGAAGAAGATATCTTGAGAATGAACCGGGCATTAGGAGATGAAGCAAGAATTATTGATGATGATGTCGATGAGGATATTATTGAAAATGACATAATTGATGGTGATGATGGTATAGTCAGATCATTTCCTTTGTTCACGAATCGAGATGTTGATATAGATGTCGATCAGTTGGATGAAGATCAAAGAAGATATAGAAGAATATTGATACGGATGTTATGTTCGAGTATATGAGCTGGTATGTTATAACTTTATATTTTAATATGTAGGAATTATTGTCTGTTGGGAAAAATACTGAGAGGGGGGGTGAATCAGTATTTAGGGTTGACTGAAAAATTTTCACCAGAGATCTTATTATGCTGTTAATTCTTTACTTGGATTATTGTATCATTCTTTTAGTAAACATGTGAAAAGAAATAATAGAATAAGCCATTACACAAAAGGAACACATATGAACACCAGTATTTAAGGTGGAAACCCAATTTGGGAGAAAACCACCGCTTCTGTCGTCTCAGTCTTCAGTATTTATTATAAAGAAAACATCTTACAATTTTGTGCTGGCGCAGACTCATACCAACATGCAGGCACCAACCTGCAAAAGGCTTCAACCTTCTCTCGTTCTACAGCCTCTCCTGGAAGGGAGCTTCGACCCCCTGATTTACCAGCTTGAACTGGCAAAAAGCTTCCACTTCTATGCAGAAGACTTCAACCCTCAGATCCACTGAATTTCTTCAATTTCTTCATCAGACTTGCATTGATCTTTATTATTTCTTTGCTGATCTTCCTAGAGCTTTTTCATTTCCTCGATCAACTCCATAGGTGCATCATGGATTCAGCGTTATCAGACAACAGAGTTCGATCATGCAGATCTCATAAAGAGATTTTTATTTACAATGCCTCTGCATGCACACCTCGTACTATGATTCTCATCACCTTATATAGTTTTCGCCTTTATTGAAACCATGGGTCAAAACCATTCAATTGATAATGGTATTATTAAAATTCGAACCAATCCAAATTGAAATCTTGATCTTTGTTGTTCCATGCTCGAATTGTCCCAAAGGTAATATCTATCTCCGCCAAATAATACTATAGCCAAGGTAAAGTACCAATAACGTGTCGCTGATGTTTCCTTTCTTTTATTTATCAAATTCGTGGAATTTGATAAATAAATATTATTCACAACCTTTGGCAATTAAATATATAATAGAACTTTATAGTAATAACCAACGCTTTTATCAAAAGGCTTTTAAATAGACCTTTGGTTCCGGCCCCACATACATAATCGACGGCCCAATCAATATAATTTAAAAAACTGGGGCCCATCGCTTACGATCGTTTCCATCCGACGGTGGAGAACACATCACTCGACATCAGATGATCCGACGGATATCGTTCATTGATGATGCATGGATGATAACGTGCGATGGCGTGCCGTACCTTGGGTAACTTTCGTGCATCTATAGAAAATGAACACCGTCCGATGACCCCTTCCCAGATCAACGGTGCTTATCAATATCGCTGGGCATCCTGGGTCGAGCAATAACGCGCGATGGCGCGTAGTGACAAGCGGTTTTGTGGAGTCGTACAAGGACGTGTGTCGCGCGTTCTATGGAATCGCTCCCAAACCTCTTGAAAAATGCTTGCTCGTCGAAGGTGGTGCGATAGAAAGCACAAACCACCTTTACTGTTTTCTCGGTCACGGTTCCGCTCTTCCATGCAGGGTTCCGTCGCGCTTCCATTTGTTATGTTCCACCTCTTTCCTTCCAGGTTCCGTTCATGATTCCAAAGGGTTAGTCCGTGTTCCACCGAAAGTTCAATGCAAAATACTTTGTTTTAGTTCTTTCGCGTTATAACTGGTTTGCTCTCGCTCCTCGTTTCTTTCTCCATGAAAGCCAGTCAGCTCCTTACTAATAGAGTAGACCCTTCCATCATATATTTAACGAATATATATAAATCCACTGTCTACCAGTTTGGATACACTGTCAACCGTATTAACATCGGTTCCTCGATCAACATACAGAGCACATGGTTTCTTACGGATGTCAATTATCCTTCATCAGGATGCATACATATGTTCACACATGAATTAACTCGTCCTTATTTATATCGATTCTCCATTAAATAAAGAGCTTGCCATCAAGGACAATCATATAATAGGATACAAGAAACATATTGCCAACATTGTCTTTAAATAATTTACTAATTATGCGGGTTTGTTGCATGTTGTTTATTATTTCAAACCAATAAATAATGGCCTTACTATTGTTTATTATTTCGCAGGATTCGCAGGATTCATTTGATTCTATGGTCAGGGCTCTGAAAAACCAATTAAACACTTAAATAGTCAAGATCTGGAAGACAGGCTTTACCCCCACCATAAATTGCTGAAAAACCGGCCTTCAGTTCAGCTTGCTGTGCTGAAGACGAGGGTGGATTTGCATGATCAGTTGAATGAAAATGAATCAGATATTCGGGATGCTTTTGAGGGCAGATCCATAAGCCCCATAGATGAATATCCCATTGCTGCAGAATTTTTGTCTGCATTGAAGCACAAGTATAGTGTTGTATCGGAATACAAATTAGAGGACAACTATACCAAGTCTAAATCAACTGAATCTAGTTCTAGTGCTCTTGAACTTACCGAATTAAAGCCAGAAGCAGGATTTACAATCTCTAATGGGAATGGGTATGGTAGTTCCAATATTGGATTGGATGTCCGGAGCTCTGCAATAGGCACTGGACCTGATCGTAATGAACCACAACTAATTCAATGTGATGAAAATATGGACTTTGATGATGATCAGGAAAACAAGCCAGAGCATTTTGGCAATATTGAAGAAACTGAAGAGGTTTCCTGTGATCAATTGAATCAACTCAGCCATAAGACATCTACTGCAGGCTGGTTTGTATCAGAAGGAGAATCGGTTTTGCTTTCCCATGATGATGGATGCTACTCTTTTCACGATATAGCAAATTCAGAGGTGTGGAGGTTTTAATTATTGTACTTAATTTTGGGGTTTATGGGTGTTATAATTTATACATTTTGGGATTTTCTATTAGAAATAGGGAAAATCCTAGGGGCTAGATTATTCTCATGGTTTAAATTTCTATATTTGAAATAAAATTCACCAATTTATATTTAAAAAAATGATTTGCCTAAATATTTGATGTAGTTTAAATAGGATGTAGTTCATTTCAAAGACTGTTGAAATTTTCTAGAAACTATGATTGGGATTTCAAGAATATTTATGCACTCTTTAAATTTTCCCTTAACATAAAGGGCAGTTGATGTATGAGTAATACTTAGTATTGTTATTTTCCAATCTCCAGGAGAAGGCTGAATATAAAGCTCCATATGGGCTTACCCCAAACATGTGGGGTATTGCTGGTTGATCAGAGCAGCTGGTTTAGATGGTCGCTCTGGTAAATATATTGTGGCAGCATCTGCAGGTTGTACATTGGACTCAGGTTTCTGTTCATGGGACTTTTATAATAAAGAAATTATGCCATTCCATACTGAATCAGAGGCCTTCACTTCAACATCCAGTACCATCTCTCCAGTTTTGGCAGAGAGGGATGTCTCGGGGAGAAATTTTGGCTTTGCAAATGTTGTGCCAGAGAATCAACATAGGTGGTACAGGCCATGTGGGCCTCTTATGGTATCTATTGCCAGTGCCCAAAAGACAGTTAATATTTATGATATTTGTGATGGAGATCCTGTGATTTCAATGTGTTTGTTTTGAAAGTTTAGGTTTCATAGTAAATCATCAATGGGCTCTAAAATAAGGCCACATTGAAATCTTGGATACATGTTTCATGCCAAAATCAGTTGTATCTTCCATAAATACACAATCTTGGACCACTCTGTATAAATATGCTTCTTGGAAAATATTACATCTCCCTCATTATACAGGTGGTGTTCTTACATGCATAACAAAGGCATTGTTTTGGCAATCATTTTTTAAGTCACTAGATATTGTGGGTACAAGGATCTAAGGTCTCCACATGAAACTGTGTTGCTCGGAGACTCACTATGCCTGTCCTTAAATTTGTAAACATAGTAGTATGCCAATGCTTCTTTCATTTTGTATGCATAAGACGATTTTTTGTCAAAGTCCATAATTGTTTTTAAGTTTTATCCATCCCATTTTTGTTGTGAATGCACAGGTTTTTGGCTCAACACAGATTTGTTATATCTTTGTACTTTTCCTTTACTAACTATTTGAAATTTCTAGTTATATTTAGAGGTGTCTTTTAAGGGATGAGGGGAATTACTTGGATTTAGTGCTGCCAGGCTTATCATTTATTCTCCAAATGAAGCCCTGTAATCTGTAACACTATATGGGCATGCAGCTCACTTGTTAAAAAATAGTTGATACAATACGTTGTACATGAAGCGGAATTGTGTACATTCCTGGAATATATTAATTTGCAGGCATGCTTAAAAGAGAGATAGGGTTTGATAAAATCAAAAACCCTGAACATGAAGAAAAAAAAAGAGGCAATTATTTTATACAGATATAACCAAGACACTATCTCCTCATTAATAACAAAACCTCAGTCCAAAAATCATATTTACAAATTCTAGAAGTCGAAAGTTGAAAATTTCTGAAATGGAACTAGGCCCTTTTCAAAAGAATAAATTTAGTAAAAACGAGGGTGAATAAAGTTATCTTATCAAAATTTCCACATACCGTGTTAGCAAGGAATGACTACGAGTTCTGAGTAGTGAGACTGAGGAATTGCTCTTTTGCTGCAGGTTGCAGTTCTCTTCTCCAACACAATGAAAATAAAATTCTTAGCTTTGGAGTCTGAAGCCCGAGTCACAACTTGGAATTTTGTAAGGAAAATTATCAGGGTTGTTTCCAGTTGGCTTGGAGTTTGCAGCTCATTAATTTTCTTTAATGCATTTCCTTCAATGCTGCAGTTGTCACTGGCCAGCAACCTTTACAATAAAATTTATTAGACCGGTCACGCTACGAGGAAAATTTGACGTGATCACTGATCATTGATTTCTTATTGTGATAACAAACATTGGAGATTTATTGTCCCGTTTTAAAGTTTCATTTTTTTTTTTAAAATTGAAACCGCCATCGGTATACCGACGCCTTGTAAGCGTCGCTCTTCTGACGTTTTGAACGATTTCCATTTTCGTCGGTCTTGTGACGTCCGTCGATATTGCGATAGTTCTAGAAACGTCGGAAGAGAGATAGAAAAAAGAGGTCGGAAGGGCGACATTCAAAATTTCGGACCACATTTTGTCAGAATTGCGACAGTTCTTCCTGGCGTCGATATTGTGACGCTTCTGGAAAGCGTCGGTCTTGTGACACTTTTGCAATACGTCGGTCTTCTGACACTTTTGTATGACGTCGGAAATGCAATAATTTAGACACGTCGAAAGAGCGACGTTAAAAACGTCGGACCAAATTTCGTCGGAATGGCGACACTTTACAAACGTCGGTTTGGGAGCGCCGAGAAGAAACTGGCATATTTCGACGACGGAAAAAGCTTGATGATAATGCTGTAAATACGCCGAATTACGGCGACGCGTAAACCACGACATTTTCGTCTCCCTGACTGTCGCTCTTGTAGCGTGACTATGTATTAAATAAGCGGCGACGATTTGGGCGTGAAGTGCGCCAAAATTTCATAGTGACTAAATCACAGTTGAAATACCCGTGGGACCCATCATGCCCGTCACCTCCCTCTCCCCTCACTTCGCACTTCGCAAGTTTTAGAGCTTACCTTCATTTCTCATAAAATCCTTAGATTTAGGTTACAAATTGAAAAAAGCCTGCTTGCCATGTGTCATCATCCGCACCAACAAGCACTTTGCACGGTTTAACACTTACCTCCCACCATCTTTCTATGTAATAAAATATGAATTTTACGAATTTAGGTGGTTGATCGTTTATAAATTAAAATCTAAAGGTTCAAATCTGAAAGTAAGCATTGTTGTATTCGTCCGCCGGAGAGAAGGAGGATTATAACGAAGCCGGTGAAGCAGCAGAAATACGATGCATTCTCAAGGGTAGAAAGAATATGATTTAGAGTCCGTATGGGTGGTTGGCAGAAGAAAGATGGAACATTACGCACCACGAAGCACAAACGGAGATTCGGGCGGAAAAAGAAAATGAACGCTTATTGTAAGCATGACGGTTGGGTCAATTAAGACAGGCGTTAAGGTGTGCAACTGTTACATATAACACAAAGTACCACCTCACTGATTAAGACGGATCATCAAAAATACGGTTTTAGCACAAAACCAGAATGATATTCCCATTCAAAATTTTTTCTTGGTATGATTGCATAAGCAATTTTAACAGTTTAAGTAGTCGAAGTAGTTTCAAGAAGTTCTTATTCTGTTAAACTATTTGGATGTTATTTAAGTAGATAGAAATAAATAAGAAGGTTAGAGTTTTGGACCTCTAGATAGTATTGTTTGTTGTAAAATTTTCTAAGAAATTAATGAAAGAAGATCAAGTTTCCTACTATTTATGTTAGTATGTCTTTCCGGTTTCACTCTTTGTTTTATTCACTCTTTTAATGTAGTGATAATGTATTGCGGGTCTCTTTTTATGTAAGTAAAGAGTTAAACAATCGTAATGTCGCTCCTTGCTCCATCTCTTCCTGTCTATTTGCGTTCTACGAAACTTCAAAAAGTAATGGGTTCTATGTTTATAACATATTATTTTTAGTTTCTGCCTACTATTAAAATATGATGAAAATTTAAGTAATAGATTATGTGTTTACAGCATATTGTAGGGTTCCTCTCTCTCCAGATTTCTACGAAACTTAAAAGTGATGGTAGATTCTATGTTTTTAACATATCATTTAAACTCCTTACAATTTCTTCTTTTCATTTCATTCAAATATCAATAGTTTGTGGCATTATGAGAACTTTCATTATATACTTATTATTGAAGGTATTCGTATTAATTCCAAGGTGTTACGTAGAGCTGCCCAGTATTGTAATTTTGGCCTTTGTTTATAAAATGTAAAACAATGATTCTTGCCACAACCAAGGATTGTTCCTTGAGATATAACATCATTATTAATTTTTTTTTATTAATATATAAGTATTATTAATTTTTTATTAAAAATCTTAATCAAATATAATTAAAAAAATACTTAATTGTTAGTTGGTTTATTATTCTTGATAAAAAAAATCTCTTTCATATATGAACATATATATATATATATATATATATATATATATATATATATATATAAATGTAGTTTTAGTTACTTAAATTTTGAATGCTAAGGTAACAATATTTTTTTATCACTTTTCTTGGAAGATATCTTCTCACTGTAGGATTTTTTTTTAGAAATATATTTCAGGTTTTGAATTCCAAAGTCCATATACAAAGTGAAAAGTACTGTATGGATATAAAAAAACTTTGTTTGTCATTTCGTATACTTCTTCTTTATTTTCCTCTAATTACTTTCTAGTTAAATAAACGAAGTATTTTAATGTTGTATTGTTTAAATGTAGCGATTAGTTGTTACCTTTCAGTTTTAATAATTAAGCAACTGATTGTGAGAGCCCTAATTGTGATGCCTTGTTAATTAAAATAATTTTATATGGGCAAGTGTCATAAAAATACTACCCGAGATGCGGTGACATGTGTCTCAATCGTACGACCGAGTCCTTCATGCTCAGGGCGGCAGCACAGCAAGGCGGGCTGCACGGTACGAGCCTCATCTGCGTCATTCTGCTGTCTGTTGCTGATATTACGCCGCCTGTGAATCACGACGTCCCAAGTGAACTATCCCAACACCGCACCCCAAAAACACCCTGCCACCACAGCCCTTTCTGGAAATCCTTTCGAGTCTTAAAAAAGGTGTTGTTACTCCTCCTCCATCGACACTCCCTTTGTTGCTGTGTGCCCTCGCAGGCCCTCCTCTTCCTTGCCATCTCGCTCCCCCGCCCGGTTTCTCGTGCTCCCCGCGCGCGGCCCCTAGTCTGCCTGGCTACGATGTGTTCCTCCCTCGTGCCTTCTCCTTTCGCCTTCTTGTCGCCAGGTGGCGCTCATACTACCTCTCACCCTCGCCCCCCACCATGACCTGTTCCCAAACGCCTGCCTCGCTCGCTACCTGTCTTGTTACGCCTGTCTGTCTCTTTGAACGGTCTTCCTCTGCTTGTGTTTTCCATGGTTCGCAACAACGTCAAAAATACGCCCTATCGGGAAGTGGCACAAAAGAGGTGCGTTTCGGGTTGCTATATCCGCTGCAGTAATGACCATAGTTGGAATCAGTGACCTTATCTAACGGTCACCAGTCACCATTTGGAATCCATTAGGGCTCCTCTTTTGGGCTTGGCAAAGGGTCTCAAAATCCCAGGCATGCCCAAGATGAGATGGTCTCTTTTATCTTTGAGAATCAAGGTAGAAGGGCAGAGCTGACCACTGATAAGAGGCACTTCACTCTCAGGCTTGAGCCTCTACGGGTTCACGGGCCCACGAAGGGAGAGAGGATACGAGCCCAACGTGGATCATGGATTCAAATGGAGTTTTGGACCAAGAAGTTTGAATGAGGCCACACATTCTTTCTGTCATCACTGACATACGATCCCCGCCGCTGCAGGGAAAGGCCCGCTGCGCGAGAATAGTTCTCGCATTGAGGAGGGAGGACCACCTTTCTACAAGGATGATGAAGGAACACTGTAATTTGTGCCATTGTGCGATTATTTTTAAATGTTTCATTATTTTACTTCCTTTCAGATATTGTGTTTTATGTGTCTAAGCTTACTTTGTAAATAGCAAGCTGTGCTGATGCTGTTAAGGTTTGTGGTTTCTAAGGCGACCCCAAACTTGCACTGTTACAGCTTTCCTGGGTTGGAATAGGCTAAACATTGCTTGTCTCGGCCTAATGCCTATTACCAAGGAATTGTTTTTAGTCTGTGTATGTCTCCCCTAACTTACCAAAAAAAGTGTCATATAAAATAAATTGTTATTTTTGGGTATGTGGTATTAGTGAGTCATGGTATTTCCCATACTACTATAATAATATCTATTTACAAAATTCATTACCACCATGATGTGACAGATAATTTATAGTTTAAAAGTCTTGTTATATATATATATATATATATTTATATTCCATAATAATAAGCTTTGCATGTGAATATAAAAAAATGCTTAAATGTATGCTAATGGTTTGAAATGTCTATGTCCATAAACTTGTGTGTGGCTCCATGAATATTAACTTATAACTATAATAATAATAATAATTTTAACTAAGAAAGTTAGTATATATTAAATAATAATAATTAATAATATTGAATTGATAACAAAATAATATATCACAATTGACCAATGACTTGATTATTAATTAACAACAAAATCTCTAGAAGTTTTATACAATAAATATTAAAACAAATTATAAAATCATAACATATTGAAATGGAAACATATAAATGCTATTTAATACACTTTATTAACAAAGATTAATAACAACCAACTAATTCCATTAATAATATTTTAAAATTAAATTTTTTATATAAAAGCTATTTAATATTAACAAGAGGAAAATAAATAATATTAATTAAAATAAATAAATAATAAAATTTATTATGTAAACTTACTTAGCTATGGTATCTCTACAACTTAATAAGTAGTTAAATTTCGTAGAATTATGAATGGCGAGTTAGTTTAGGCAGTAACATTTATATATTTTTCTATTTTAGAAATCATTAAAAAAATTGTGGAATGTCACGGCTCAAAGGGTGGGATAATACGCCAAATCACGTAACATATTTGTAACCAAAAAATATTTTCCTATATTTTTCAATCGTGGTAATGGTGAAAATGGGAGGCTACCCATAAGGTTGATAAACTACATTCTATAAACCCAGTTATATCGGTCTGCTATTCACGATAAAACACATGAATGATAAATCAATCAAGAACTATTTTGTCAGGCAATGTAACTCAGCAAAAAAAACCCCCCAAAAAACATGAAAAAAATAAGTGATAAAGTGTTAGTGGTGTCGCTAATACTTTTGTTCTTTGTATGATAAAATTTCAACATTTTTTTAAAATTAGATAAAAACCATTTTATTTGTTGCAAAAACATGAAAACCATGCTGTAACTTGATGTTTTATTTTGCTTTCTACAATTTTGCACTATTATTTTATTTTTTATTTTTATTTTTATATTTAAATTTTTTTCGGGGGTAAATTTTCAACATTTTTTAAAAATGACGTTGAAAAAGAGATTATTTTTCCAAAAAGAAAGGTAGAAAAAACACTTTCAACCAACTTAATAGTTACATCGACCAATTTTTTTTTGGTAAATTTTTTTAACATTTTAAAAAATATATTGAAGGTAAAAACCAATTCTTTGTTGCAAAAACATGGAAAAACATACCGAACTTGATGTTTGCATCAACACTTTTGTTTGGGTTAAATTTCATTTTCTTCTTTTAAAGACAGCATTAAAAAACTGATCTTTAGCATTAAACATGGAAAAATAACCTCAAATAAAAAAAGTGTTGATATAAATAAAATTTCAACATTTTTTAATGACGGGGTATAAATAAAATATCATGAGCTTCAAAATTATTAAAATTCTAATAGTTTTAAACAATACGTTGAAGATAAAATATCAAGCTCTCCAAGAAAACCTAAAAAAATTTCAACAATTTTGACCACATCACATTAAAGATAAATATCTGAGCTAAAAAAATAACATTTTCAAAATTTGCATTAAAGATAAAATATCATGGCTACGAAAAAATACCAAATTTCAACATTTTTTAGCCATTGAATTAAAAACAAATATCAGAAAGGTATAAGAAACCTTATATTTTCAACATATTTCGAGATCAAATATCAATATAAATTAAACCTTAAAAGTAAATATCTAAACTAAAGTCATTATACAAATGCTAAAAATAATTCTTTTAAAATCTTCACCTAAGTCCTTCACATTGCCAAAATAAATAAAATTGTACAAAAATAAATATCCTCCACCATTGCTTTGAACGCATAGCAGGGTGTTGGACATGAAATTTAAATTTTTATTTAAAAATAATTTTCTTTTAATTTATCTAACTAGTAATTACACAGGAGGTCTGAGGGCTAATCATGTGAAAAGGAGAAAAGCGTTCATATTTATTCTATATATGAGGTACATATTGAATGTCAACATGGGAGTGAAAAATCTCACATTGAAGAGGAAAACGTAAGAAATAAGACAGTGTTATTGATTACATGGTTATTTCGCTTTAAACTATGAAACATAATTATTTGATCTGATGTTGTTATGCCATGAAGGGTGAAAAATCTCACACAGTGAGGAAGCATGTGAAATGGACATTGTGAGATTACATGAATTATTTGAAAGCACTAAACTATGAAACATAATTATTTATTCTACCGAAGTTCTTATACCCATGAAGATGAGTCTTAGTTCAAATTTTCTTGTTTGGGATCGAATCACTCCCATTTGGGAAAATTTTAGGTCCCCTGATATAGGTTAGCGGTGAGAAAAGGGGTGGGAGGTCATATCTCTTAACCTTCCAACCCTTTCTTTGAAGCGATGTTTAGATCAGATTTGAGCTAGTATTAGGAGTTTATGGCAATTAGTGTCGTTAGATGACATTCCACCTTATTAACAAAAATATGATCTGTAAAGTTATTTGAAAATTAAGATTAATGTGAAATTGAATTTTATATTGCATTATGATTGTCCAATTCAAATGTTCTCAAAAAGACCTAGAAATGTTAATAAAGAATGCAATGAACATGTATGTGGATGTGGATATATTTGGAATTAAAATGCATGTTGAATATGTAAAAATAGGATTGCATTGTGAGAATTGCTATGAAAAGAAACATTAACTTTATTATTATTGATTTGATTCATCATAGGTACTCAACGTTCTACTAAAATTATCCATGTTCTTGAACATTTTATTTTTTGTGGGTCAATATTTGATCAATATGTTCCTCACAAAATTTGCGAGTAGAGATTTAGCTTACAAAGGAAAACCATCTTTAACTTAAATTGTAATTATTTATCGGGATGATTTTTTTCTAAGACACACTCTCATTGACCGAAAACATGTACCACTTTGCACCCGGTCCCCGTACCTTGATATATGGGCCTTCCTTCTGATTTTCTGCTTTTCAATCACAAGTTACCACTGCATATTGTTATTAAAGAAAATGCTACCTCAAATTTCTACCTCGAAATATGACCCAAAAATAGTATGAAACTTCTCATGAAGAAAAATATGAAATTCTCAGTACGGAACAATAATCATAGACAATGCCAATTTCCATGAGATTTTTGTAACACGTGTCTGCTTAAATAAAAAGATACGAAATTGCATTCAAATTGCATCTTATTTCATTTCAAAAGACAAATAACCGAAAAACAAAAAGAAATTCAAAATTTATGGTGGCAAATCCTGTTTCTTGAGACATGTTTTGACAAGATTTATGTTTGAGGGTACTGAAGGAAATTTAATGAAGTATGATTATGGAGATGCAAGTTGAATACTAAAATATGTTGAGAAATAAAATGAAAAAGGAAAAAATGCTATCAACTTTCTCCTATAAAATAATGTACCTCAAAAATAAGAACTTCCACGAAGAAAAAATGTGAAATTCTCAACGCAAGACAGAATCACGTACAACAGCATCACAGAGATTGTGTATATGATGTCATAAAATAAAATATGCGAGAATTGCATTCAAATTGAATCATGTTCCATTCAAAAAGACAAACAACTCAGAAACAAAGAGTCTCAAAACCATTAAGCAAATTCACGGTAGCAAAAAACCTGTCCTAGGGACATCTTAGTAATATTTATGTTTGTGTGGTACTAGGAAAGTTAATAATGCATGATTATGTGAGATGCAGATGAATACTCAAATATATTGAGAAATAAATGAAAAAGAATATATTGAGAAAATAAAATGTAATTACTTCCCTTCTCACCATGAATAGCCATAGAGAAGAAAACCATAGATACCACTCATAAGATCATGAGAGTTTATATAATTGGTTGTGAATGTCTCCGCTATGAATAGCCATGAGAAGAAAAACCAATATACCACCTGTATAAAACCTGGGTTATTTATATATAATTTTTCATGTACGTAGAGCTAATAGTAAAGTAAGATGTAGACAAGAGGGAAATTAACAACTTGAAGCTAGGAGAGGAACTTCCATCGTGAGACAGTATACGAGGTTTAGTTTACACGTGGTATCCATACCAAGTGGTCTAATTCATAATTTATCCTGCTCATCATCTCAAACCTACGAAGCGTCGTATACTTCACACACATTATTGTAACTATTGTAGCATAGCAGGAACCCACATGGGAAAAATACACAGATTCATGAATACTGTATAGTTTTTTATCGTAAATCGTATTGTAGCATATAGTAGGAATCCACGAGGGAAAATACAAAGATTCATTTGAAGATCGTAAGTAGTTTTCTCTCGATAACTCTAGTTTAGCTACATTGGATTCTTATATTGATAGTGGTGTCTACAAATAATAGTAAACCCATTATAAAATCACCGTCTATTTTAGATCATTCTGTGTATATATCAGATCATCTTTGTGTTATATATCTTGTGTATATATAGAAAATATCAGATGGTTCTAACTATGAAGAAATTCAATATATAGTTGAAAATTTATATAGAACAGGGAATCTATATTATTGAACTTATATACATTGAAATTGTCCTTCACTAACTTCCAAGGGAATGATGAAGAAATAGTACTAAATTTGTTGCAAGGTCATAAGAGTCTTCATCCAAAGGCTAATATACAATAATGATAAAAAATGAAATGAGGCATATCATCATGACGAGGGTAATTCCACGTAATGAGGGAAGATGTTAACTTGAGGGTTTGAGACGGAAAAGGGTAGAAAGGAAATCATTCCCGAAAAATTATAGGAGTGTTGTACTCTTTCTTTACTCATTGATTCTTTCCATAAAGGGATACGCAGAAATGTACAGGAAAGTCATAGAAAATTATTAAGTTAGATTCGCACTCCTAAACCAATTTTAGAGGTTTAATGTTGAGAATTCAAATTTAGAAATTATATCGTAAAATCAAATGAAATTTTGAAACATTAAATGCAAATGGGAAATGGAAAGCAAACGAAATACTCCCATTGCCTAGAGTACTGTTGTTGCACACGAGGGAAATAACTTGAACGCACATTCATTCACGCCATGAGGGTATGAGGGTAATCTATGTTGCGTAGAAAAACCCTCTATTGCAATGTAAAATCCTCAAAAAATTGCAACAAGTGGTATCTCCGTTAAAATGTGTCTGAACAAAATCGCGTACAAATGAAACTCCAAATGAACCGACAAAAACTCCAAAAACGCTAGACAATCAATGAATTAGTGTTTTGATAAATCTATTCCATCCATGAAGGAAGCCTATCTCCATCATACGTGTCCTCGTATACAATTGGGGCCATGATATTCAGTGAAATACATCCTTCAATTTAATGGCATGATAAACTAAATGATAAGAGTTCTAAAGGAGCATTACACTTAGAGGCACCAATGATGATTTTAAATTGATGCGTTGGGATGTAGAAAATGAAAATCTAGGTAGGCTCCAGGCTCTATGTATGAGAATGATCGGCTATCAATGCCCTCATGCCTATGTATGTCGGCTATGAAACAAAGTCGAAATTCTTTGATATGCAATTTTTACTCTAATAAACCTATATTTACTAGGGTTCACTGCATTTTCTTCCATCGTAGTTTTTATCAAAGGCATTTTCATTATGCTTAATATCGGAAAATGGGTTTGAAACAATTTTGATTGACAAAAATGGGTTTCCACAGATCCAATTTTATCCACCTCAAAAGACTATAGTTGACCAATGACTGATTGCATTACAAAGCAGCCCCAAGACTCTGTTAATGATTTGTATTTCAATGCCAAAATGGTTGGACATTGATTCAACATTTGAAGAGCTTAGTTCATCTAATTGATAATGTTTAGGGAGCACAGAACTACCCAACCTTTTTCACATCTAAGGATTGTCACCTTTTGAACTCCAAGCAATTAGGTTTAGTTACCGATATAAATCAAATAAAGAAAGAAAATTTGGGTCATAATTTCTAGAAGAAGAAAAGGTTGTCCCTCCACAACTCACGAGCCAAGTGAAGATTGATGGCATGTAAATTTGTTTCTGACCCCTCCCAACCGAAAAAGCTCCGGGGAGTGGAAGTGGCATGATCAAGTGAAATGAAAGGGTTTCACCCGACCGAGTAATTACAGATGCGCTTATTTATCACCCAAGAATTTCGATGACGCAGAATGACAATCCATAAGTCCGTAAGGGTAGTCCGTAAGGAGTAGAGAACACCGTGTTGGGGACAACATGACAAAGCCGACCTATTAAGCCTCAGAGAGGCGGTTGGCTACCTATAACCCGGTTTTCTGCCAGCCCCGAAAGACCATTATCTCATATTGTCCCCATTAAGTGCCGCAAGTCTCTCAATCGCACTCACTTGTGCTCATTCAAAACCTCTCGTCAACAAGAATAAGCAGCCTAGACCATGCCCGCAGCCTTTTTCCAAAGTATCTTGTGTCTCCACCTCGAACCAAAACATGTAAGTCCCTGTGTTTCGTATCACGTTTCATCGTAATTCACCTTCCTTGATAGAACACTTCCGCGTTTTATAACAATATTTAAACAAGATTCCTTTCTCCATTCTCTTTGGTGCTGCTCTCCTGGGGGCTAATAATGATATTGATAAATTATACCTCGTAAAAATCCTTCACAAGAATGAACAGTCGCATAAAGCTTCAATAGATGAACTGTTGGGAGGCTTGCAATGCTGGCTTTCGATAAGCCGGAATGACCTCCTCGCCTTCCCCGGCAAGCTTTTGTCGTCTCGACCTCCTTGTATTGATTCTAATCGTCGTTATCATGGATAGGCTCCGTGGAAGGTGACCGAGCACCCTTCCGGTCGATCATCTGAAATGTAGGCATCCTCAACGTAATAACATGGCGTGGATATCCACAACCGCGCATTCGGTGCGCGTACCGTGTTGAGTTCATGCCTCTAGTTAACTCTTTAAAAACCCAGAAGTCGCATTCCCATAAGTGGTTTAGCTCATCTACCCAATTCAAGTCTGTCAACAAAACTGTGCTATCCTTGTATTTCGCTTCCATCTAAGGATCTACCACGGATCGCCACTTCAGTAACTAATCACTTCTACGTAAAAGCGCCCCCACATTTCCACTGCTGAACCCTTCGGGCTTCGGTCTTCTCAACTTCATCGCTATATTCTCCAACAAACTCGGATTCAAAATCCTATCCTTGCCCTATTCATTTCCACCTATTGTACCCAAGGGGCCAGCTCTCTTCCTTGCCAACAGGTTTCTTATCCTCAGCTGCATCTGGGTTGCGATTGGAAGAGGGGCTCGGGATGGTTCGCATCATCCCGTTTTTTGGTATTCTGAAGATAACATTTCTCTCCTCCGTCATGGTTTTGCATGGAACACAACTCACTAGATCTCGCTCTCGGCACTTCCGCCGTCCTTGCGCTTGGCTTCCCAGCTTCTCCTATCGTATGTGGTTGGTTGTCGTGTTCCTAGTTTTGGTACCGATCAACCTCTGTTGTCGGGTATTGATCTTATCCCGGACAAATTTTACCCTTCGTGACGACCAGAAAAAATTGAATTTAAACTACTCAATAATATGTCGCCACATTTTCAAACATTTAAGATTTCGAAATGTAATTTTCAAACTAAATGTACTGCAATAAAAAATAAATGAAGATTTTCATCGTTGGAGGAGGTGCTACATGTCTAAATTTTATTAATGAAGGCGTATAAGAAAGGTCATCGGATGGGATGACGTTGTTTGCTCACCCCAAGCCAACAAAGAGAACGCCTTTCTACGTAATTAATTTAACTTCTTTTTTAATATTATTTTTAATCGAAATTTTAATTTTTATTTTTTAAAAATGTTTTTACCTTTTTCTTACCTTTTTAAAATATTTTTTTAAGGGGGGTTTGAATATTTTTTAAGTGGTTATTTATTGTTAAAATTTCATAAAAAATAATTTATTTGACTATTACTTTTAGCAAAAAATGTTCTAAAAATGTATATTTTTATATTATATCTATATTCAAAATGTGTATTTTTTTGTCAAATGTCTAAAATTATTGTTTCTATTAGTAAAAATTATTTGATATACAATGAAATATTAATTAATGATACATAAATACATAGAAAATACTAACTTTAAAATATTGACCTCAATCGGTAAAAACCGGAAATTTCATTATGGAGAAATGAAAAGGAAAACACCAAACATTAAAGGAAAAACACTTAAAAATTTAAATATATCATGGAAGAAGAAGAAGATACTTATTACTTCATAAATTGTCAAATTAAAAAATAATTATCCACACTTAATACATTAGAAAAATTTAAAGTGTTAAAGCAATCAAGAGAAGGGGTTGATGGCTTATCAACGCTTTTTGAAATCAACATGAAAAATTAACATTTTAGAAAAACATGTTCATAATCAATACATAAGAAAATTTAAATGTCAAAAATACGCTTAAAAAAAGGATTTATTTTGAAAACTATCACTTTTCACAATTGAATGATTTTTTGCTACTCTAAAATGCGAGAACTTGGTCAAATTATCGTTGATTATAGAAATTTTAATATAATTATGTATTATCGGATTCTCCTGATCTAACAATTATATGCTATCATAAAATACAAAATTTTCACTAAAATCTTTGCGGAAATTTAATCGTTTTCAATTGCAAACACATGAAGAAAGATCAACTAATATACAATACAGGTAAGCACAAAAGAAAGCAAAAACTCCCACTATCATATATTATGTATATATCATGGACTGCGAAAAAATATCATACAAAAATCTACTCCAAGACTTAGTATTAACATATAATCGTTTAATATCTAATAGTCCAAAATTGGCTCAGTTACATGTACCAATTTATCAGCTTCTCGACAACCTACTCAACTATACACAATCCCCTCGATGGTCAAAAAACCTCTAAATGATTCGATTTCTAGCCTGCTTGATCATGAATACCTTTAGGAATATGCAATGTGTGTAGGCTGCATGAGTGCAACGTACTCAATTTCTACATAAATGTATAATGAAACTGTCTCATTCATCTCAACCAATTACCCATCCTGTTGTATACAGTTAACAGTTACAAATCTTTCAAATAGTATGAGATCACTCCATGTGAATTAATTTAATATTCGATTCATCGATCTCTCACTAGTGTATCTTTAGTTACAACTAGTATAACTACTCTTAACTCACTTAATCGAGTTAACCATTTTTTGCATAACTCACATAACTATGATTCAATCATATAATGTTAATACCAAGCATAACCAATTCTGATCAGAACCTACCAAGAAACTTTAGAACTGAATTCTTTAGCAAGGTTAACCTGGTTTGCCATACATCGCTAATCGAAATGCGTTTCTCAAGAGAATAGATTATTATTTATTTTCCAATTATTATTAAGAGATACTATCACTAACATGCATTCTATTTTTGTACATGCTATCTATAAATAGGATTTTGCACATGCATCTAAAAATAGCATCTCATCTATAAATAGAATTTTCACACCATTCTGAAAAATAAACCTCGCTATAAATAGAATTTTTTCAACATTCTGGGTAACAGACATACACCTAAAAATAGTTCGTAGGGCCCCACCTAGTGTAGGTGGTAAGCATCACTAGGATCAAGGATGTTGTTTCCGGATGCCACCATTGTTTCTGTTGCAACATTCAACACTCCCTCTCAACAAGAAAGGAACTTCTTTTAGCTATCAGACATGAAACTCCATGCATTTGCCTTCGCAACCTTGTAGACACCCCGAGAACCTTATGCATGCTACCAAAAGAACCTTGCATGCAGTTTAGTGTTTCTCACACATGCAAAACTTCTGTGACAACACTTTGAACTAAATAGCCCCCAACAATTGAATCAAGAGGCACGACTACTATCAAAGTCTTCGAATTCTACTATACCAATCGCACATGTCTTCAAGAACCATCGCGCTATCGGGACCTATGCATCCATGCACCTATTCTTCATTGAACCTGATCGCTGGCCCAAGATCTGACACCGTTTACTGATTTAGGTCTCACGACATCCGATCGTATCAATTGATCCCGCTATCGCTTATGTGGACCTTATAGCTGTGTTCAATTCATGAGATCCACACCATCTCAATGAATCCCCCGCCTCATAAATTTTCTGGATTATCCATGCATGTCGCCCCCACCTCTCACCGTGGTAAGAAGCCGCATGTACCCCTCTTCCCATCTGCCACAAAATTTCTCTTCATGGAGTGGTTTCTCTCACTCCATGATCCTCATCTGTGGTTGCTCCACATCCCGAGGTTCACTTCTTACCGCATGAAAATCCTACCACCACATAAATTTATGGATTTCACACTTCCCAACAGTAGGGAAGTCAGATAAATCCCATCTACATAAATCATAAATATTCTTAACTCAATCCCAACCTTCTGGCTTGCTCCTATTTTCAGGTTTGTGAAAACTTTTTCTTCACTAAAGACAACATCATAGCCTTTCTATCCTCTAACATTGTGACCGAGACTAAATTTTTCTTCAAACTCGAAATATGTATAACATCTTTAAAAGAAAGAGTTTACCCACGCCTTTGAAAAAGTAATGGCACCAGCTTTTTCCATCGTCCCCGAATATGATCTAGAGATCTTTCTCTCCAAGTCACCGAAACATTTCTTATCTCCGTCATGTGAAAGGAAGTAACACTATCCAAAATTCACCCGATCCCAATGAACTTGAACCTATCCATGCTATAAAATGAGAATTCAGCTCAAATAGCAAGCAAGAGCCCTACCAAATTCTCTAGCCCAACAAATCCATCTTGTTCTTCTTTATGTGGACAATTTTAGGCAATATGTCCATACTGGGTGATGTTGAAAACGCTTTCACTTTGACATATAGAAATTCCTTGCCATCTTCAATGTACCTCAAATTTAGAAATTTGAATTCTTTCCCCTTTTCCCTTCTTCGCCTTGGCAAACAAAGCACAATCCTCTTCATCAATGTTGGTGAGGAGCCATCTCTAGTGTTTTTCCCGAACCTCAAGCACACTAGATCCGACTGTAGTTCAAATCAGAAGTTTTTTCCCGTCCATTGGTAGAGTATTCATAAATGCAGCTAACCTCCTTCTCAAGAAGTCCCAGAAATCCAAGCTCACCAAATCATCATCAACAACACTTACTCCTACACCCCAAGTCTATCCTCGATTGGACAAACTTTGTTAAGTATACTAGAATAGTGTCGTTCTTTCATCTTGATCTTTCCGAGTTTATCCTTGCCACACTTCCTATGGTCGATGATGCTTTTTGAAAAAGATCCATCAACTACCCACATAGCATATGGAGTGGCTTTCCCATGAAGGATTGAGACAATGTACAGGGTCTCGTACACCTTCCAACAAAATCCTCCCACTTAAGGTTTATTTTGTCTTTACCATTGCTTCAATATTGGTAATATTCTTTGCCCTTTGATACCATCTTGATATTTAATACAATTATTTATTGCCGTATCTTCCCTGATCTAACAATTGTATGCCACTATTATATACATAATCCTTTCTACTAAAAATCTTTATAAATTAATTGCTAATTGCAAACACATGAATAAAGATCAATCACACATAACACATATGTTTTTACCTCCTAGAAAGCATAAACTAAAAAACCCCCACTATCATACATATGTATATAATATATCATGGATCATGAAATAATCTCATACTCTACTCCGTGAGGCTCTTAGTACAAATATACAATCGTCTCACATCGTCATACAAAATTGGCTCACACATGCACCACCCCATCGCCTCCTAATAACCGCTCCACTACACAATCCCCGATGGTCGTGAACCTTGAATGCTTGATCATTTCATTTTGACTGTAACAATACTCATAGGCATCTCCAATGTGTGTAGCTGTATCACAGACCCACTAATGTCACAACATATAGTCAAATTGTCCCTTTCACCTATTCTTCAACTCGGTCTCCACCGAATCGGTTATATGTGAAGTTAACAATAGTAAATTTTCGATTACATGTAAGATTACCCATGTGAATTAATTTGATATTTAATTAATCGATCTCGCACAAGTGTATTTTTAAGCAACTAGTTACAACTAGCAAAAAACTGATTTTAACTCACTTAAATTGAGTTAAACTACTTTACAACTCACATAATCATAGATCCAACTCTATTACAACTTTGTATCACTCGCTTATAACTAAGTCCACTCGTATGTCCCAATTGCACTCAACCTTAGAACTCGGAAATTCATTCAAAATAAAATTGGTTTTCAAATATCATTTAACTAAAACTGGTGCTTCAAGAGAATAGATTATTATTTATTGTCCAATTATTATTAAGATATAATAATAACTAACATGCATTCTATTTTTAGACATGCAATCTATAAATCGTACTTTGCACATGCATCTAAAAATAGAATTTCATCTATAAATAGAATTTCATACTCATAAATAGTGAATTTTTCTCACCATTCTAAAAATATACTCCGCTACAAATATATCAATACTTAAAAATAGACATACACCTAAAAATAGCTCGTATGGGCCCCACCTAGTGTAGGTGCTTAATTCTCACTAGATCATGATGTTGTTTCCCATGCCAATTTCATCATTTCTTGTTGCAACATTCAACATTGAGTGATTATGTGTTAGAAATTGAATGCAAATGTTTCTTAATCAACAATATATATATATCTCATATTATTAGTTTAATTTTAATTAATAACTAAATGTATATTTTTGGAAAAAATATAAAATGGTTTCCATAAGAAAAATATTTTTTAAACAAAATAACGTTATCCAATACATATTATCGATATGAAAATAATTTATAAATACATAATCCAAATCCAAATCTAATTTTACACAATCAATGGAAGGAATTTTCATGATAGTACGTATACAAGCCCAGAGATAGGAAGCCCTTTTCCATGAAAATTACAAAAATACACCTCCTTTATTGTGTATTGCATTGATAATGGGCTTGCGAGCTTTCACTTTCCTCCTTCCATATTCTGTGTATTTGAATACTTGTCGATGCAATTACAAATTTCCCATCATCGAATAACTTAAAAGTTGATGCATATTTAAGATAAATAATATCAATGCTATGAGTTCAAATTATATATTTGTAATTCTTCATATAATATTGCCATGTTCCACCTTTTATATCAAGACTTTAAATGTAAACTATAGATTTGGTATTTCTTCGGTATAATACCTATAAAAAAAATCTAATGTCCTACCTCGCATATGTGCTCTGAATTTTCGCGAAGTCAATGATATGCCGACAACTTCGTAATGAGAAACTTCAATTCAGTACACAACAATGCTCAACATGTATGCTACGGTCTAATGGATAAGAAAAACCATACTTTAACATGAAGTTATTTCATGTAGTTAGGCCAAGTTTATGGGACACCTACTAAAACATGCTAAAAATTAGTCTCACGCAGAAAAAATGCATCAAGTAGCTAGGGAAATTTAGACCTTCTTCTTTAAGTGGAAATTATGTTTTCTACAAAATTGCAAATCGATATATTAAAATGAAAAATTAATCGCTAAACAAGGGGCAAGGAGGTATAAATTTCTGTGTAGTAATCACTAATAAGTTCCCACATTTACATTTTTACTTCACGACATAAAGTATGGTACTTACATAAATAGTGTATGACTTGGTTACATTCGTCATATCCATTTTTTTATGGGAAATACTCCTAATTCTTCAAATATTTTAATTTTGATTGTTTTCTTATGAATCTTAACAATAGGAAAAAATCACTCCAAAAATATATAAAATTGATGAAAAAATATATTAAACCGTATCAAAATTATGGTACAAAAAATATGAGGCATTTATCCTCATGTATTAATCAAATGTTTGAAAATTAATTTTTGAAATAATATTGAAAATTAATTATTGTTTTTCGAGCAAACATTATAAATTGTCTTGGGAAATTATAAAATAATAGTGTTCAATAGGAAAATCAATTGCTAGAATCCTACCTTGCGCAGTAACCAATAATAATGATGATGGCAAAGGTATAATTAGTTAATTTTATGTTTTTATTTTTATTTTTTTGACAATGTGAGACGTGTCCCCCAATGGGGGTGACTTAACGATGATACAAGTGGGTTGATGCATGAGCCTTGGGCCATGCTCGACAACAAATTCGAGGTGTCCCGGAAGCGGCCTTAGCACGTTCTCAAATTAACTCTGTGAAAGGTATTCTTAGATACCGAGACCCTTTCCAACTTCATCTTTGGTCAGTGTGGTTCTTCCGTCACTATGGAATTCTCATTGAGTACCATCTTAGCCAAATCAATATGAATATCCCGAGGGACCCCAATATGAAGGCAAAAAACCAGATTATGGATTACTTTCAATGACATCCAAGATAGCGAATGTACCATGGAGTAGTTGAAATTTTGATGTCAATATCGTCGACATATGACCACCTTGCAACTGAGGCAAGGTGGTTAGCAAAGCTTCACATGCCGATCGAGTCGACTTCTTTGTCACTTTCGATTTCCAGACTTTCTCCCCTTGATACAGGTATCACATGCCTTTTTTTTGTTTTTTCCAGTAAGCTAGTTGTAAAGCCGAAATAATGTATGTAATTTTTTATTTTTTATGTTTTCCGTCCAATGTACTAAAAATTTAGTTGAATGGGATCAAGCTGCTGAGGTTGACCTTTGTAAGCTATATTTTATTGAAAATTTAATGTGCAAGCTTTTTTTACTAAAAAATGCAAGATGTGTCAGAAGTAACATTTAATGTATCAAGCACGATGGAAGAAATATTTAATGTATCAAGAATGATAATTACCTTATCGTTACTTTGATTAACCATTTAATTTATATGTAAATAAATTCAACACCAAAAATCCTTCAATACTTAAATCAGGTACATTTAGTGGTTCCAAACTGTTGACCATAAACAAATTTATTGAATTTTAAACAAAAATAACAAAAAAAAATATTCAAACATTAAATATTTACTCTAAATACATTTTATTATTTAGCTATATATATAAAAAAATCATACACCCATATAATGAATAAAAATGATATATAATTTTAAAAATTTATAATAATGTAAGTCATATATATATGATATTTCGATTAACTTGTTTATTTTATATAAATATATAACCAACCAAACCTTCAAAAATTCATTAATCATTAAAATGGTTAATGTGTTAAGATTAATAATAATTAATCTATGGAAATGCCTTTTCTAATGGAATGGTAGTACAATATTTTCATCATTTATTTTGGAATCTTGTTTGTAATTTTTGCCTGCAAAAAAACTCATAACTATGAATAGTGCACTTTAATAATATATATATTTTTAGTTTTCTTTGTATATTTTTATCACATGATCTAGATAAAATTTCCAACCGTTTTTCAGCTTTAAAATTTCTATGCCATTTATTAATGACTCTACCATGACTAATGATAAATAGATTCTAACGTGTTTGCTTTATGAAACGCCTCTTCTTGTTTTCTCTCCGCTTGTGTCTACGGTGAGGTATTAGAGGGTATAAAAAATTATTAAATGTAGCTTCAGGGGCACCAGGTTAAGTTGCTGTATTGCTAGCTTTAAGTTGGAGTTTTTTTTCTTTCTTGATTACCCCAAGTTGAACAACTTAGATGTAGTGAACACTCATAGGAAGAGATCTTGGTGTGATTGAAAAGGTATTGAACAATTGATATTGAACTAATATTGAACTTGGAAGTAATATTGATTATTAATTAAGTACCAAAGAAAGAGATCCGAGGTGGTTACAACCAATATTGATAAGAGGTTCCAGTTGATCAAGTAGCAACAAGAAGATATCCATGGCGCATTGTAACTATTATCGGCTGAAGATCTAAGGTAATTTCACCAATAGAAGAAATTTGAAGTGATTGCACAAGCAGAAGAGATCTAGGTTAGTGCAACCACCAGAAGAGATCTTGTTGATCAGATGCAACACCTAACCTGGTATTATTGTCGCACAAATTGCCAACATCCAACCTATGGTGTAGATTTATGATTGAAACTACTACGAAGAAAGATCTATGGTGATTTAACCAATATTGAATAACAACAAGGAGATTTGTGGTGATTGTATGCAATCATTTGGTAGTCTTACCAGATGGTTGAAATCGCACTCACCTCTTCAACATGTTAATACCTACTTAATTCTCAAAAGTTGTGAGATTTTTTATTTAGTAGTTTAAAGAATAATAGAGGTAACCACAAACCTACTTTGAAGCCAGGATATAGCTTATAATGCTCTCGAGAGGGCTCTCTATATGATTTAACTTTGTCGATTATATTTGTTTTTAGGCTAGTTATATGGGGCAAATTGGTTTTAGACTTTTATTTGGTTTGGTGGGAAATCACTTACTTAGATGGGTAACTATAGATCTTTATTCCATTTTTTTGTAGATGGAGTCATAGTGTCATACAGCTAGGATCAGATCAAGGTCTAAAGGTAAATACATATGGCAAGATAGCAGAATAACTCGCATCTTCAATGCTGGTGGTGAAATGGTTTTGATCAAGATAAAGAAATGGTTAGTCTTTAAATCCAAATAAGAGTGAAAGGAAGAGGTCAATCGAAATCGTGAGAAAACTATACCTAGTCTAGAGCACGTAGAAATATTTAAATGAAAAATTAGTTTAATAATACGTACTTTTTTAACAATTAACAAATTTTGATTTCTCATTAAAATTTAGGAACATTCATGAACGGATGGAAACATACAAATTGACAAAATGACAAGTGAAATACTTCATTGCGTAGCCTGAACACATGAATCAGAATATGATGCTTTATTTATCGTGATCCGGTCAGTCAATTTTGAACTGATACAAAACCTCAGTTCAAAATATTATGTTCTCTCGTAAATGTTCATCAATTAATCCACACTCAATACTTAAAATGATGAAGTATTTATACAAAAACTAGTACAAATATCCTAGAATAATATTAGGAATTTTTCTGGGAAAAAAATATCTTCATGCAAAAAGATAGTGACAACTACATAACTAATTGCTAGTTGTCCTATTTATTGAAATAAAATAGCTCGCTATTTTGATTTAGGTCAGGCACTGGACAACCTATGTGTCCTCTCTACGCTGTATGCCATCTTTAATTTGTTTTGATCTTTATCTTTCATCCGATACTTTCAACTCGGTACACTTTCATCCCGACACTTTCGATCATAAAGATTGTTATCACTTTCGATGTAAAAACATCAACTCGTTTTTTTTATCTTTTTACCGATTCCGTCTTCACCATGATCTTAAAATAACGTTTAACTTCTCCTAGAATTCAGCTTCAGCAATTTAATCTCATTAGCCTTCCAATTTTTCTCATCACCTTCATTGTATTTGGAAATGTTGATTTTGCTTAATAAAAAGGTGTTTTACTTCATGCCGCAAATGTCGCATTTTCAAATTCTTATACAAACTTTCCCTTGCTGGGGATTCCTCATGAATCTGATTTGTTTACCTGCTTCTGAAACTTCTCTCATATTTTTGTCATAATTCTACTGCTTCATCAATTTTTCATTGATTAATAAAGGATTTTAAAGGCCCTTTTTGCCTTTAAAATATCAAATTTGATCATAAATCTTGGGATTTAAGTATCCATATTTTGGAGACTTTTCCCCTAATTGTTTCATCAAGTTATTTTTAGAAATTATCTTCTACTTCATATGGCTCTATTCTATCCGTAATTCCAATTTCATCCAGCTTCTGTTTATTTTTTGGGAATTGAGGAATTTGATAATTTTAATGCCTCTTCGTGTTTTTTACCTAGCTCCTCTTTGGTTTTTCATTTTCTTTTGCTACTTTCAAAGAATCTTTATGTTCATAAATTACTCAGATAGATGGCCAAGTATCAATGATTGCCTCAATCATATCGACTATAATTGGTTTTTTAACATGTACTATGTTCTTTCAAAGTCATTTTTGTTTCAATTTCTTGATTTGTTCATTCAAACTTTTGGCCTTTTCTTTTCATCTTTGGAATTAATTTGTGCAAGCTTTTCGCATCTTTCAAGATTCTTAATCAGTTCTTTTAACTTGTTGATCTCATTGGTTTGATGTATATGTCTTGCATCAGCTTTTGCCAATTTACTTGCCTCTATATGATTGTCAGATTGGTCGTAGTTGAAGACCTGCTAAGTGTATGGTTTATGAAGTTATCGTGACTATTGTAGCCAATGGAACATTTGAGCTAATGCTTCTGTTTTTGTAGGAGATGACATTGTTGTTGTAGTTACATGAATATGTTCGCAAGGACTTCTATGTTTGGTATGTTTTGACCAATTTGTCCATCTCAATTCCATTTCTTTAATCAAGAGTCATCTACACAGTGAGACTCATCGTCTGCCTCTTGATTATTATCCTGTGAAATCTCTTTCACCCGTGATGTCAGTAGGAGGTACCTGTAACTGCTTTCATAAGTGTAGTATTATCAACATTATTCTTTTTGATCACTTCCTTGCAGCTTTTAAATTCTGTGGATCATAACCTACCTCAATCACTAACTCCTCCAAGGATTTGATTTCGATATCCTTCGTAAAATGAAGAAGCTTTCTCAATTTGTTGATCTTTTACATTATCAAAGTATTTTGAAGCTTTTGTGCACTCATTTCTTTAGTAGTCATTGTGGAATAAATCATCTCTCTTGCTTGTTTATGGAATTTATTTTGGTCTAAGGGATGAATGTCCTAGATCGGAACTTCCAAAATCAACTTTTTTTTATAATCGTAGTTGTTTTAGGAGTTGACATTGTGGGCCGGGATAATCGGGCTAATAGCATGTTTTTTTTCTGTAATAAAAAGCTGAAAGTAGTCATTCTCAGATGCTAGAGTCTGTTTTAAGTACCTGAGTATATTTATCTTCTTTATTTCTTCTACTTTAGCTTTAATATCCTTATACCTTTCCTTGATGTCCATATCCTTCTCTTCATTCTTTGATTGATGATACTTCTAAACCGTGTTGTTTTTTTAATCAACCTATTAGTTGTTGGATGCTATTCATTTTCAACTACCGTGGGAGGTACAATATCTTTCTCTTCCGGAACATTTGTACACAACTCAACTGTCTCTTTTTCTTTTCTTGCAGGATTAATTTTTGGCTTTTTTTTCTATCCGGGAAGCTTAAATTTGGTCTCCGTAGTGGCTTCCCAAATGCAGACCCTTTCTTCCTGTTTTTTTCATACTCTATCTTCTTGAACTGGAGTCTGCAAATGTGACTAGTATTACTTTGTTTATCAGCCTAATTGTTGTATTCTCTGTAACTATCTGCTTGGTTTGAGAACTTTTCAATATCAGCTTCTTTTTCATGAATGTATGGATTTACCTACATTTAACTTCATTTTATTATACCAAAGGACTGAGTAATCTAAATAAAACTAGTGTTGGAACTTGAAACCTTGTAACCGCTTTTTCTTCCTCTAATCCTCGCTTCTATTATTACATATTGAATGGACCAAATTGATTCTTCAATTTGAATCGGGGGTTTTTCTTTGGTGTACCAAGAAATTTACAACATTTGAGTTCAAAATCCTTATATACTCTAAAAGGAAAACAACCTCATAGGGAGGTAATTTACAAATTTGTGTAAGGAAATGAGGTTTGACCCATAGACTTCCGGACCAAGCAGTGATTTTGGTATAAATACCAATCAATTGCCTTGTTTTGTTCGTACAACCGTACAACTTTCTGGATTTTTATCACCTTAGTAAATTCTGTTGTGGGATTTGGATTTAAGTCAAAGAACTCTAGAGGAAAATTCCACAAACCCACTTCAAACCTAGGATCTAGCTCTCTAGGGCTTAGAGAGGGCTTCCTTTACAATTTATCTTGTTTCATTGCAAACTTAGAAGCAGACAGTTTGTTTGCTTTGATATATTTGGTGTATAAATCACCTGGAAGGGATGAATAGAGGGAAATCTACTTGTCCATTGGGATATGGTTTTAAATCAAGCTAGCAACTAGGATCGTGGCCTAAAGGTCAAATTTCTTCTCAAAAAGGGCAGAGAACTCTTGAGATTATGGAAATTGTTTCTTGAGGTGGTATGATTGGGATAAAGGGGTACTTAATATCCTTCATCTAGAAAATGGAAGTAGAAGGTGAATAAAAATCCAGAGTGAGAGCAATTAAGAATTATCAACACCGAAATCTCAAGAAAATAAAGAAATGACACTATTAAAAAACAGTGCTATTAACATGTTCTAGGCATACTTAGTTGCACATATAGATTTAGAATTAAAACACGTATGTATGCATGTAACAAAGTGAGATTACAAAATGAAAGCTTAGAGAGTACTTTCCCTTCCGCATTTTATCACAGTATCCGAAGTATGATGCCAAAGGTGATCCAAATTTCCATTACTCAAAGTTGAAACACACAGCCTTTCCAAGTCAACAATATGTCTATAATAATCTTCTCAGCATTTACCTACACAAAAATACTTAGAGTGAAGTATTTATGCAAAAAATGTATTACAAGAACATCTCAGGATGACTTCTAGGAATTCAATTTAGAAAAATAAACATCTTACATCAAAATAGGAAAGTCACTTTAACAAATCAACAATCCGTCCTATTTTATTTAAAAATAAAACAGAATCGTTTTGATGACAAGAGGTCGCTAATCGCCATATATCCCTAAGGTAATGGCCGTTTTAGATATTTTCATGATTTTTGACTATTTTCACCGATACTCTTTCCCCATTTTCGACACTTTAACTTTATAATCTTGGACCTTATACTCTTTCACCACTGGGCTTTTACCGTTTTACCATCGTAAAATATATCTTAGCAAAAGAAAAATCAAAGAAATCGTTTTTTCTTTTTCGTTGCCTTTTCGATCATGAGGCAAACTGTTTTACTATTTCTTATCTTCAATTTTTACATCAAGTCCGTGAAAGTCTCCGCCACTTTTGCTTTAGGAATTTCAGACATTTTTCAAATTTCCGAAATTTCAATGTACCGCATATCTGCAAAAGTAGGCTTGATTAAGCAAAGAGATGCTTAATTTCATGTCAGGGCAAGAATAAATCCTCAAAAAAGATCAAGTAAAATCCTTCTAAGGAGTGCTCAGGCTAGTGGCTTGTTTACTTGCTCTTTAGAAAACTCCCCGATATTTTTGTCAAACTTTCAAGGTATAAGCTTTTCATTGAAAAACATGTATATCGTGTAAGTTCTTCGCTTCAAGATTTATACTTTACCATAAATCTAGTTATGGCAAGGTTCATGGCTTCACACTTTTCTTCAAGATTCTTCTTCAGTTATTTTTTAGTGACAACCTTCATGATTTGTAGGATTGTCTCCCGTCTGCCTAATATTTGAAGTTCCCAAGTTCTTTCTGCTTCGCTATTGAGAAATGTTATGAGCTCAATGCTTGCTCGCTTATCGCTTAATTCATCCTTGGTCTTCTATATCTTCTGCTTGAGTCACAATAACAATTCTTTTCTGTCAAATATTAGTTGAATCAGCGTCATTGATTATGAATGGTTTCAATGATGTTGGTCCGTGATGATTTTTAATGTATGAGATTTGCTCGTGATAGTCAATTCCTCAGAGATTTTTGAGATGCTCCTCATTCTCGATAGCTTTTTGTTCATGAGTTTTGGCATTAATCCCAGCTTTTTTATTTGCACTCAAGATTTTGAATCATCTTATTTAATCTTTTTATTTTCATTTGTTTTCAAGACATCTTCTTCATCGCTTTTACTATCCTGGGTCATATCCTATATGATGTACAAATCGGTAGAAGATTCTCAGAAATGGGAAATGGTGGTGAAGTCACTGGCATCACAGTTTTCCAAAGGAGCTCTTTGGTGCTAACTTTTCTCTAAAGTAGAAGGCATCATGGTAGTAATCTTCACCGATGATCAGAGAATTATAGGAATTTATGGCTCTTACGCCTTCTTCGGACCAACTTGTCATTCGTGTTTCTCCATCTCCTTAATTTGAGATGTCAATTGAAGCATTAGTTTCATCATTCCTCTTTTTTCACTTTGATCCCGGGAGGACTTTATTTTGTTTGTGCATGTCACTTTGAGGAAGTTTGAGATGTTTCCTCAAAGTCGCCATATATTCATTCTTTCTAATCAATAATTATGTTTCTTTGATGTTTCAAGGATCATATCCACTGAATACTAGTTCTAAGGTTTTGATCCTTAGGTCCTTGGCATAGTGAGGATTTTTCCATTCCTATCCTGATCTTGCATGTTGAGGATGGTATTTTGAGTTTATTAACGCTCATTGCTTTAGTTGCCATCAGAATATAACATTTTAGAGCTTCCGCCTATGAAACTCAACTGTCCAACTCATGGATTTTTTTCTCAGGTCCACCCCAATATAACCTTTATAACATACCTGCTTTTGGTACTTCATGCAGTAGGTCAGAAATGACACCATCATTTTATTGTCAGTGAATCAAATGTCATAATAATCTATTTTTGATCGTTTACGTCTCGTTTCAAGAATTGAGAATATATTTCGTCTTTATTTCTTCATTTTTCTTCTTAATTCTGTTTAGCCATGCCCAAGTCCTTTTCCGAAGTCACTGTGAGGAATGGTACTGCCGTGTTGTCTTCAATCATATTTGTGTCATCCCCGATTTACTAGTTTTTCCTTTTGAATTTCCACAATTGTTTCATTAATTATGGTTGTTGCTATATCATCATTGGTCAATGGAGCATCTGTTTATCAATATCAATTTTATTTTCCTTATCAACCGAACTTCAGCTTCGGGCCTTTTGTTATAGATTATTTTTAAATTTAGTACTGTGATGTTGTCTCGCTTATGTAAGCTCCTTCTTACCCGACTTTTTTACTTGATGTTTTACCATTGGCAATCTCCAATGCTTTCAGGTTTATATTTTTTACCATGTTTGTTGTTGTGTTTTTCAATCCATTCATCTTGATTGGAAATTTTTTATATTTCAAGCTTTGACTCATGGATAAAGGGTGTTAATTTATATTTCATCCTCATTTTGCTTGTACATCCCTAGGACTCATAATTTCAGGAAAATTTCTTCAATCTAATTAGATAACTTATTTGTCGATTTCTTTCAAGATCTCTCGGGGGTTGCGTATAAATGGACCAATTGATTTTTTAACTTGAATTGGTTTTTTCAATGTAGCTATAAAGTTAATTGAATCAATTTAGAATCTCATTTTAGATATTCTAATGCAAAATTCTCATATTAATATGCTTTGGGAAACTAGAGGGTAAATGTTTCACTTCAAAAATCCTTATCTGTATTTACAGAGGTACCAATCTCCAACCTTGTTCTATCAGTTTTAAATTTATTTTCATTTCTTCACTAATTATTGGCTACTTCCATTTATTAAATATGGTCATTGATGCAAAAAATAGATCTCAAATCTTCCAATAGGTGAAATTACATTATTTTCAACAATAAATAAAAAATAATCGATAGAGGTTTCTATATCCATTTTGCAAAGTGATCAAAATTTGTCTGCTTGAAAGCATAGGAACGAATGAAAAATATAAGAAGTATATCTAAATACTTGTTATGTGGGTAATTTAGTCAACTCGGTAGTGTATGGTATCTCATGAGAAACCAACTTAGTTAAAAATAACCGATGAGGTTGACCAGGAGACATTGTGGATTAGAAACCAAGAATAGATTCATCAATATGCTCATCTATAAAAATATCCAAGGATGAAAGAGCATGTAGATAATATGTCTAGGAACCTTCATAAAATTTAGTCATGGAGTATGGAGGATTTATATTTAACATCAACATGAGAAGGCATAAAAATTATGAAAGATCATGAACCTTTTAGGAAATTCAAAGCACAGTATAGCCGATAAGGCCTCATGTATGTGTTGGCACGTTTGGGATCAAAGCCGCAATTGTAGCATTTGATTACTGTGACCGCTGTAATAGTGAAAGTATCTTTATTGTGTTACTTACTACGAAATTTCTTGATTCGGTTCATAGTATTTTTGACACAACATTTTATGATTACTCGGGTAAGAGGAACTATATACTTGGGTAAATGTGTTTCCCAAACATGAATTTCTATGTTTATCTAGATACTTTTCATAACACCCGCCAGGTATATCTAACAAATTGAATTCAACAAGATAGATCAACAATTTTATAATCAATATCAATTAAATGAGATAATAGCAAACTACAAGTGGTCGAGGGTTTACTAATATAGTGTATTTGGCAAGAATGATCGATAGATTTAAGGGCTTTGATCCCCAAAGTTTGGGTGCTTTTGGATCCTTCAAGTTTGTTGATACTGTTTTTTTTAGGCATTTTTAGGTTATTTTTGTAAGATTAAACAATTTGCAAGAGTACTTTGAATGTGGAAAACTGGCAAATTTAGACTATTGATAACTTTTAGGTTTTAGACTCATCAGTTTATATGAGGATGCAATGTCCCAGGAATAAAGCAGAGCTGTATTTCCAAGTTTGTTAGGTTTATAAAATAGAATTTAGGTACTTCAAAGGTTTTTCGCTTTCCAAATCTTCGAATTTGATCTTAACTATAATAATTGAGGAAATGGTTTTGTATACAAAGCAGAGGATAAACAGACTTTGGGAAAATTCTGTCAGTGGTTTGTCCCGCTTTTGTGTTTTTAGTCAGGTTTCAATTTGACCGATTTTCTTTAAAACAAAGGATTGGTTCTTCAAAAGATAGTTTAAACCTCAATTTCCAGGTGATTATGAAAATACCTTTTTAAGTGTGCATTTGGCTCAGCGGGTTCCGTAGGCTTTTCGTAGAATTTTAAGACTTTAAATGTGCCTGAACGGTGAATGGCTCCTCAATTAGTCTTCACAAGGATTAACATTGGCAATTGCAAAGGTTTGGGTATAAATTTGCAATCAGAGGCTTAAAATGCTCTATTAAGCCTGAGCGGTAACCTTGTGAGGTTTAAAATGCATAGATAACCGATAAAACAAAGGTTTTCAAAGGTTTTAACATATATTTGTTCGTATTTATCAATATTAAATGTAGGTCACGTCATGGTGGGAGTGGATTTAAAAGAAACCGATGGTGGTTATCGTGTAGCATTTAAGGTGAAGTCGATTTAGAATTAAACAAACGTGATCCAAAAGAGGGAAAGCGATTAATGCTGGATGAGAGAGAAATGTGGTGTACTTCATTTCGCTTCCATTTTGAGTTGGAGCTATTGTGCTTTTTTTCTATATGATATCACTTTTCGATCGTTGGATCATGTTTTGGTTTAACCATTATGATCAAATGGGAAGCTGCAATTAAGAAATGGTGGACCGTGAAACTTTTGAAAGAGTGGATACTTAATATATAAGCTTTAAACTCATAAAAATATGAATGGTAAAGGGTTAATCATATATAGCATGGAGGTATTACGGTTAAAGCGCAAGATGGGTTAACTTATAAAATGTACGCTTTATATAATGAAGGATGTGCATAGGGGAGAGGCAGGTGTTAGTTTATTAACATAAACCTTGTGTTGTTATTTTACACAAAACTATGGGTTATAAAATTATGCGGATGGGTTTGCGTATGCAATTATTAAAGGAAGAGAGGGATAATGGTTTAAAAACATAGGATAATGTTTTTAACTAACAAAGCAAAGTGGTCATATGTATAAGGGGGCCAAGCTTTTTGAAACCTTATGAAAAATGATTGATTTGATTCAAAACTTTGGATTTAATGTTTTAGCGTATTATATTATTATATAAAGAAACTTTAATGGTTTTAATAACCATAGGGGCAGCAGGATATTTATTTAGCGATAGTTGAAATCGAAGTGCTTTTTAATCGGTATTTGTTTATTTCTTAAAGACATGGGTATTAAATTGGTCTAAAACTTTATAATAGTAATATTTTTTGGGGGTATTTAGATATAGTGAATTAAATAAGCAGATAAGGTACTAGTTAGGATTTAATAAATTGAAGTTAAAAGTTAATGCGAGAGTGAAATGAACATGACAAAAACACATAAAAATCACTAAAGAAGTTTAAGAGAAGCATAGTTTATCTTTGAATATTTCACCAATACTTAGGATAAATGTATTTTTGAGGATTTTATACATGTTTTTGAAAGGATGGTATTAATTACATGGGTTTTATCTCCATCATTAAGAAGAATGAGTATTTACTTCTATGAAAAGGAGTTATAATGGCGAATGAGGGATGAATAATGATAAATGGGGAATAAATAAGAACTCAACATTTTCAACTAACCAATATCAGCCTGGTTCAAATTCCAGCAAAAAGTCATAGAAAATGCTCGAGTCTGCTTGAATGATAGTTTAGAATATCAATACTTTATAGGAGGGGGGAATTCAGTGATTTTTCCACGCATGACTAACATTACATGCTTTATCCACTTCATTCTACCTACCTCAAACTTTATTCTAACATTTTTTCTTCATTTATCAGCATTTAGACTTGCAACTTGAAAAATTTATTCTTTTAAAGCATAAATATCTAATTCCACCTTTATTTCATCCGAAAGGGTCGATGAAACTATTGAGCTCCTCATTATTCTCTTACCTATCTATTGATTTTTCAGATTAAACTATTTGACAAACCTTTATTCGATTATCTAAAAACATAGTGTTAAGATTAAATAGTTTAACTGATCATGGATTATGGCATTATTGGCACCTTTCACATAATCATTTATTTTATATGTGAGTAAAAAAGTAGTGGCATTTGACTTGCTTCACTTTCAGATCTTATTTTATTCTTTTGGGGTTTATATTTCTTTCTAAGTCCTTTCTGATTCTTTAGGACTTTTTACCCCTTTTTTGATTTTTTTATTATTTTTTTCAATTTTTTTCAAATATGGGAAAAAAACAACTTGCAAAAAGCAAGGTATGTACATATTTACAAGACTATCAAAGTCAATTCAAAATTCTTATGAACCCTATTATTAAGGACCTCAGCTGTGTTTCATTGTTGATCCTAGGTCAGAATCGTTGTTTGTGCGTATTTACCAATGGATGGATAAAATAATCAGAACTCGCATAAGTAAACTCATCCGACTCTTCCGATCAAGGAACTCCATAATACAACATATTGTGGATTTCTTCCATATCCATCTTCCTAAGAGTTATAGGAAACTTATCCAGATCAAAATAATGGAACATGTGAAAATAAATGGAAGACAATAAAAGACACCCTTAATAGGTAATTTAATGTTCTAGATGCTATCATGAATATATCGTAAAATTAAAGATAAATCGCAAGATGAAGGTCGTGTACAAAAATGGACAAGAAACCAAGTAATCGATGCATATCAACATGTTCGATTTCAGAACATCCAAGGATAAAAGACAACAGGAAATAATGTTTGGTTCTTTCCAGAATTTGAAGGAAGAATATGAGGTTGAGGTTGGGAATTTACACAATAGGAGGGATGAATGTTTGAAAAATTTAGAATCTATTAGGAAAAATCTAGCTCTAAGAACTTTCAGGAGAGCTTCAATAGATAAAGGATCTATTAGGCTCGTGTCGCAATTAAAGAATCCCGCTGAGCAGATTCGGAAATTTAATGGTAAATTAATACTTTTTTCGTAATCTGGAAAATGGCTCATTGATCCGGAGAATAATAAGATTGTTACACCGATAGTCAGGAATTGATATGGAGGAACAACATACTTAGAAAAATTTGATTCCCAACCAAACACACTAATCATTTCGATTCATGACTTTCTGGCCCAAATAAATATGCTCAAGAAGTTAAACTCTAACACGTATCCGTGATTTTGAAGTCTACATCTCAAGGAGTATGTTCTACATCTACAAATGTGAGAGGGTTGTAGGGTTAATCACTATAAAGCAGCATGCTATCGATAGGTTTAATTTATCAATTTAAACACCTTTCGACCTTTAAAACTCGTATTTTAGGCCTACGAAATACTTTCGTAAGTTTAAAACAATGATAAGGTTTTTAGAGATAAAGGTTTTCTATATTTAATAAAAGGATATTTCAATAAATTTGACTAAAACAAGCAATTTCCGTATCGAAAGAGCAATTTCTTAACCTTTATATCCTTAACAATAGATATCAAGGGTTTACGTATTATTTTTTTGGTAGAATAATCTTTAAAAACCTTAATTTTTATGCACATAAAGGCTTCAGCATCAGAAAAAGGCTTTGGATGTTCTATAGGCTTTTAAGTCTGCAAATGACTAAATTCACTCCAAATTTTCTTTTAAAATAGGTTCGCTGCTTTAAACTAAAAATGTCAGGGTTTTTTATATCTAAAGAATTTATAATAGTGTACTTTAGTATATAGGCTTCTAAAGGATTTAATTAATAGTAAACTCACAATGATGGATTATGTCTTTCTTTTTCTAAGGAATACCAGAAATCTAGAAATTTGTTACGAAGAAGGGTTTTTGGGTTTGAAAGTTTAAAGCTTTTTTGGCTCTTATATGCAGGCTTTGATACTTCACAATTGTAGCAATGGATTTTCGAAGGATTCTATTAGTTTTGTACAAAAAAAGGCGACAACATATTTTTCACTATTCTGGAAGGTTTTATGAGAAGAAACGGCATCGCAGGCCTAACACGTATTTGCGTTTATAAGTAGTTTGAATGGTAAATGCATAAACAAGAAGTCAATTAAAAACGAAAGGTACTTTAGGCAATGTGGGAGGTAGGAGACCACATACGCTCGCATGGTCGAAAAATGGTAAGTGGTATCGATTGGAAACGATGTGATCCAATAGAATCATGTATGGAGGAGAGAGGAAGTGTTAAAATAGATTTTTATCACAAATGGATTTGTTTAACAATCCCACAATCAAATATGAAATAGGGAGATTCTTACCATTAGATCTCGCGAATAGGAGTTTAGTAACTATTTAGGATTATGTGGTGAAGATGCGGTGGTAATAGGAGTGGGGCCCGGATTACTTATGTTGGGAGGGATTATAGCATAAAAACATAGGCTTTAATATATCAAGTTAGATATGTAAGAATATGATATGTGGTTAACATTTTATTAACAAATGAAATGCTTATAAACGTAAGTTTAGTATTGGGCTGGTTAATATAACAGGAATAGTTTAACCTATGAGATAGGTAATATACTTGGGAAAATAAACCATAGGATAAAAGTAAAAGTGTACAAGGTGTGATATATATTGGTGCTGAATTACTATAATACTTCGCTTAAAGGAAAGTAAATAAGGAGCTATTATATAAAGTTAATTGGTTAATGACAATGAAGTGCAAAGAGGGATAAAAATAAAACTAAGTTTAATGTCAAACATAAAATAAATGGATAATCGTTGAGAGTCCTAACATAATATTTATATTTAAACTTAGGATAAAATGGGTTTTTGGCATTTTTAAGAAAGGGAATTAATTAAAATTTTACTTTTCTTAAGTATAATGAGTTTTACACTTAGAAAAAGGAATTTCTGTAAAGGAAGATGAATGATGATGGGAAAAGGAAAAACGCAGAGAAAAAGAATGAAAATGGTGGGGATGAAGTTATTTTTACAAGGAAATGACTATTTGAAGGAATTTAGGACCGGTTCGACCCAATTTCTACGATTCATGATTGTAAAAACTTCTTCTTCCATTGATAGGTCCACCTAGTACATCCGACCATCCATCTTCCTCTGTAACAAAGAAAATACATCACTAACCATAAATAACATAAGGTCCTTTCCAGGAAATCAAATTTCCCATGCTTCATCTTCTTTCTCCTTGAATCCCACTCTTACAACTCTTCAAACGTCATCTTCCTTAGTCTTCTTGTCAAATATCTTTAATCTTGTCTTGGACACCCCGAGACCTAAGATGAATTTCAGCTTTGCTGCAAGTGTATGGTTTTGTTAATCCTTCTTTGAATATCATTGCTCTAACCTTTCAGTGCTCTTGGATTATCTTCACATCGTACTCCTAAAGAAGATGGAAAAAACATCCATCCCATAAACAAGTTGAAAAGGGGTTGTGTCAACAAATTTCTTAGTGGTAAGTCTATTCCGCTATAAGGCATTCACTAAACTTGTGTTCCAAGTTTTCTGTCTTCTAGCAGTTTCTTGATGGTGTTCACAAGGATTTTATCGAGGATTCAACAAGGCTGTCACTCGAGGATGGGCGTGAGAATGGACAAGGGCATGGTATTTATGACAAAATTCAATCATATTTTTTGGATCAATGCAGCTTGCATTATCGTTGATGATATTTTGGGGCATCCAAACTTTCTATACGTTGTTTTCTAAAAATGAGATTATGATAGTGCCGTGCTTTGCCTGCCATAAGTGGCTTTGTCCACTTAGTGAAATAGCTTGTGGCTATCATAATCCACTCTGTCAGGCTAAGGATGGAGGGTAGAATTTCACTCACGGTAGTTAATAATTCTGGTTGTCAAAAAAAGTGACTTTCAATAGATGGGTTTTAAGGACTGTGGTAGTGCCTTTTTCTTTTTCCTTCAAAGATTCGCACTTAGATGAGGTCAAATATTTTTTACATTCCGCAACAAGGTGGTGGCTAATAAAACAACAATATTTTATTTATGTAGTCTTCCAAAAGAGATGTCCTCCACAAATACTTGCATGAATGCCTCCAAAAAATTATCAACTTCTTCTTTAAGCAAGCAATTCAACAAAATTTCACTCATGATCTTTTTCCAAAAATAGTTCATTGTCTATGATACAAAAATCTATTGCTTTAACTTTAAAAAATTCATTACTTTCATAATCTGGTGAGGAGCTTAAAATTTAGTAATAAAAATATAATACTTGTATACTCATGGTGACCGAAAGGCTTTCACCGATCTTCTGAGTCACCATCTTTCCCATCATCTATTTGGGCAAAAAAATTAATATCTAAAGCATGGAAAATTTGATTCAGCTAAAGGAGTCACAACCTTGACCTTTATGATTGGTGGCTTGGATTCTGTGTCATATTCAAAAAATTGTGGCAATCCACTTGCCTCTTTTAAAATTAGTTGCACTGTTAGAATTTCCTTTACTACCGCATTTGAAACATAAGAAATGCTATAAATAAAGAATGTGTGAATTTGAAGTCTTCGATGGCCTTCACTAAAGATAGTGCCTGCTTTTCCATTATACATACTTTAAAGTGGTATCTCTAAGTGACTTGGTCAAGAAATCAATGGGCTGCTCATAGCCCTCAAGTCATTTTTCACAGCAAAACCGCAGCATTAGTGTGTAAGCTCAAGCAAAGGAAAAATAATGAAATCTTTTTTTGTAAAATGATTTATAACAAAAATGGTGTTTTTGTCAAGGCTTGTTTAATTGATTCAAATTATTACTTTCAGCTTCATAGTCCATTTAAGTAATTTGTGTCTTTTTTCAACATGTGTTGTTAAGTTCTCAATTATTTCTACTTAGATTTTTGTATGAACCTCTCGAGAAAATTGATTTTACCTAAGAAAGCCTTCGTAATTTTAATGTCTTGTAGAGTGATTAATGTGCAGAATTATTCTTATTCTAGCTGGTCTATCCTAATTTTCTTTAGATATGATATTTTAATAATTTACCTTTTTTTTCCAAATTAAATAATGTCTTTTTAGGATTTAGAGAGATGCCAAATTTCCCGCATTTGAGAAAGATCATTTCGAGATTGATCCAAATGTTCATTATCACTTACAATACAATATCATCTAAGTAAATCACAAGAAATTCATGAATTTTCATAAAGGCTATATCCATAGCTCTTTGAAAAGTGGCTTCGCATTCATTAATCCAAAAGGCATGTTCACACACAAGAAACTACCCCATGGAGCAGTAAAAGCAATGAAAGGGTCTTCTAGTTGGACTAAAAATCAGTTATATCTAGAGAATCCACTAAGTAATGAAATTATGGAAGAACCAACCACCCATGTAAAATGATCCATCTTGGGGAGAGGGTAGTTGTTCTTTTAAGAACACTTTATTTAAATTCTCTTCAAAATCAACACATAGTCTGATTTCTCTTTGTCTTTTTTTCCTAATGGGAACTAGATTTGAAACTCAATTGTATCTCGATCGTTGAAATGATTTGGGCTTCATAACTTTATCCTCTTTTCAATTAAAGGCATCAAAATGACCGATCCTTCTGCTTCTATTTGAAAGGTTTTTTGATCTTGTTTTATGGGTATTTTATGTTGTATTATGCTAGTGTCATAGATTTAAGTCTCATAACTCCATGAAAATACATCCCCGAAATTACTTAAATGTAGCTATGTATTTTTCATTTTTATAGAGGCATGAGCGCGGTTTAATCATCTTAGGTTTTAACTTCCAGAAACTATATTAATTTCTTCAATATCGCATCTTAATGGCTTCAATCTTTAGTTTCTGCAACATCATTAGAGTCAATAGATCTTCTAAAGGGGCTAATCCTTGTGTAAAAATTCTTCTCGAGGTTTAAAATATCGATTCATCATCTAACTCTTCAATCTCTACTTTCTTAAATTATCTATGTCTACTGGACTAAATTTAGTGGGTTTAGCAAAAATTTAAGTTATTTACATCTATATTTTATACCAATCTCACTATCAAAATTTTTATCTACTGCATAATCCGTGTCTATACATAACCCCTGAATTCTCCTTCATTTTTCATGAAAATGATAACTGTTCATCCCTATGGAAAAAATTGCCAATATTTAAGATTGTCTCGAATTGTAGGCCTATGTTTAACTTCTACCATATATCTATGATTTGGTTGAAATGGCAAGACATAGGTATTATCAAAAGTTTCTAAGCTATGGGCCCAGATTTCTAGGACTGCAGCCAGAAATCACATTCCAGTTTTTTCTCATTACATCTAAAACAACATTCTATATCGCTCAGTCTTGGATTATATAATAAAGTATTTCCGTTATTTATTTCACAATTAACTCGAAATTTCCATAATTGACACTCTTTTGGCTCCTAAATTTCTAAATACCAATCATAATCCTAAAATAAGAGCCATATTCGGTACTCATGTTATTTGTACATTTGAAATTTAATCTAAAAGAATGACCTCTCCGTGACAGATTGTTTTCCATATTATGTATCCAATCTCCTACTCCCGCCCTAATTTATTAACTGATCCATCAAAATCTAGGTGCTACAAATGATTCATGAAAAATGTTTTGACTATCCGGTGCTTTTTTTTCTTGTTTTTAGTTCAAGATTGTTTTCAATGCCAGTTTTTTAGAATTACATAATGAATGAGTCCATGTCGTATGGTGTAGAAAATAGGATATTTTCTATGTCTTTCTACACTACTAACCATGTACTTCATTAATAAGCTTATAAATTTTATTTGGTTGGCTAAAAACTCGATATTTTTGCATAAGACATATGAAGTTGTAGATCCAGTGCTTTAGCTCCCATGAGTGAGATAAGAGAATCACATACCTGTGATGTCACTACTACAATATCCATGACTATGTCGGCATTGAACCAAAGTAACACATAAATCATTTATCAAACCTAAACATTTCAATTTCATCGAGTTAAATGAGAAGAATTTTTGTAAGGTCTAGTGATGTCTAAATCTTGTTTCCATTATTGTTTTAGGTATCAAATTGTGGAGGCCCGTAAATCTAAAATTGCATTATGTTTGATCATGAATAGTTAAAGCCACGTAAGGGTGGAACTGCCTCCATCTTGGTGTTTCTCATTAACATTAGGATCAAAGATTAACTCGGTTGCTCATCACTCAAATTTACCGAATCTCTCCATCATTCATGTTTGCAAGTCTCAACATAGGTGTTTTGTATAGGTCATGTTTACCAATTCTATCAGTATGAATTGGTATCTTCAATTTGGAAATTTCTAAAATTGATATTAAATGGTGTCAGGATTTTCCTATTTGTGTCATCTTCTTCTTTGTAACTCGTAGTTTGGGTGTGTTTGTCTTCTTTGTCTAAAATTTGTTTCTCATCCTCTCGCTTGTATTTCTACTATCTAACTTATTTTTATTTTATTTTCATGGAAATTTTGAGAAGCAAGAGAAGTCTTTATGATTTTGTATGCTCTTAACAAATGCTTTAGCAAGGATGTTTTAGGATCAACCGATTTTGGATCAAGATTAGGTGTTTTTTCACCAAAATTGTTGTTTTGAAGCAGAATTCTGTTTTCTGGCAACAACAATTTGAGGATCCGTTGTTGTTTGGACAACATCATCAAGGATGTCAACAATTTTAGACTAGGTGATATTTTGGAACTTTAAAACTTTCTCGTGAGTTGAACTAGAGCTTGGTTGGTTCTCCTAGGAGGATTTTAGAATTTGTAGCTAGAGCCTACTGCTTTTTTTGTGTTTGATTAGATTTCCTTAATGTATTGCCTGTGATTTTTCTTATTTTCCCAAGGTTATATTTTTGTGAATTCTATTGATCAGAAACTCATAACCTTGCTTGTAATAAAAAAACTCACCCAAATCTAATTTGTAATTGTTGTAATTCATATAACTCTATTCTTATTGTGTAAGAAAAATTGGTGTTGTAATCATTAATACCCATTATATTAATGGTGTCTTAATCATATTCATTTTGATGAGAAATTTCAAACAGAGTAATTCGAAAGGTGGTCTTATTGTCTGGGTGAGGTACTAATTTTCAGGATTTTCAAATGTTGAAGCTCGTAACTGGGATTTAATTTGGAGGTCCTCATTGTTGGTTATCCCACCGTAGCTTCATTTGCTATTATCTATCCTATCCATCATTCTCTAATGTTTCTTCTAATTGATCTATTTTCAACCGAAGTGACATTTTTCTTTTTATCACACTCTTCATTTCTTAATCTAGTTTTTTACAATATTTGCTTCTACACTCAACAACATTACTTTGCATCTACCTAAAAATATTTGGATTTCTCTCTCATTTGATAGTTATATGTATCAAATTCATCGTGTGAACCTGATAAAGAAAAAAGTCCTGGAGAGGCTTACGATTAGCAAGAATTGCATTATAAATATTGTTATATCTAGTACAATAATCTTGAATTGTTTCATTTAGGATCTTTTTATGCTTTAGATTTAGGTAATATTTTGTAGTGGGATTTTTATTCTTTTCCCATCTATTAAGAAATAATCTATGAAAAATGTTAAATCAAAGAATACTACCGCATTTAAACTTTTAAACCACTTTTCACCTCACCAATAAAATTCTTGAACAAAAAGGTCTTACTTTGGACATCAACATTCATCTATTTCATGTGCCTAAATAGTATGTCATCTTATTAACATGTTGTCTTGCGTGTAAATATGGCCCTGTCAAATTGAGGTATTTTTTCTTTGATAATCTTGGGCATGTCATGTAACTGTGCTAGTAGGACCATGAGCATATATGTGGCAGCTTATGGTTTGGATTCTAGGGCTTATTAGGAGGTAAATTTGAAGTACTTGGTGAAGAACTAGAAATACTGTTGATGAAGGTACACCACATGAGAGTGAAATATAAGAAGATGTGCCGGAAAATGGTTGAAAAAACCAAGATGAATTTGGATGCTATAAGAGGCATCAGAATGAGAATGATGTATTGAAAAACACAACAAAATACTTAGATGAACTTGAGGTGGTATGAGATGGAATTAAATTTAGGTTGAAATGCTTAGGAAAAAATGAATCCTGGAATGAAGTGTGGTGGAACAATGATGAAGTGGCAGTGAATTAGATGAATCATATTCTAAAAAAGTTATCGTATCTACATCTTCTAGCTTAGTAATAGATGATAAAGCACTAAATTCAACTCATCGTTGTAAATAAGCTTCATCTATTTCTTTAATCAAAGTAGCAGTTATGGCATCAAGCTTATCATAAACTTTCCGCAATATTTTTTCTCAAAATCAACCTAAATGCCTTCTTAGTTTTGAGGAATGAAATAAATCGATCTATTATAGTAATCGCAGTAAACTACTTTCCGATTTAGTTCGAATAAATCATCATCACCACTTAAATCAAATTCTATGTCTTGTAAATTTGAAAGTTGTTTAGAAGCGAGTTTTTTCTTGACTAATGAAACTTTATTATCTAAATCTTTCTACTTTTTTATTTTTTCTTTTCCAATTGGCTAAGATTATCTATCATGACAAAAGTTGTGGATTCAGATTGACCCTGGTATAGTATTCTATGTGAAGTCGTTATATGAATCTTGATTCTCAAGTGTACTAAAACCACTTTAGCTACACATAAATTATAGCTCCTAACAATTTAAATGACCGCTAATATTCGACCAGTAATTAGATGATCAAGAAAATGCCGCAGAAAAATCTAGATCTATGCATTAGAAGACAAATAGTAGAAAAAATAAGATTTACTTCCATAGATCCAATAGACAAGACAAATAAACATATCCACAAATATTTTTATTAATGGTAATTTGGGAGTGCAAAACACATGAGGGCGTTCTTGCCTTCCTAATGGGATGGGTTCGAAGTCCTCAACACTTCAGATTTAGGGAACTTTCTCTCTCACATGATGCAAAAACCCCCGTGCATAAAAATGGAAAAGTATACAGATTATGGTTCAATAGCTAGACCAAGTGTTGAGATCCGTAGTGATATTTAGGCAACAAAAGTTGGTGATAAAATGAATGAGAAAAACCCTTTCTATTTATAAACAAAGTATTTAGTTAGTCTAGAGATTGGTGCATAGTTAAATATTATTAACCAAATCTAGATCCAACTTTTATGGAATATTGTATTATTATATTTGTCGGAGGGAAATGCAGTATTTGGACTTGGAGTCAAACTCTTTATTTGTAAACAATAAATAAATAAAATGATTTATTTATTTATTTTAAGGATATGATTAGTTAATAATAAATAAATAAATGATTTATTTATCATTTTAAGTGATATGGTTGAGAATAATCAAATAAATAATGATTTATTTAATTATTTAAGGGCAATTATCATATTTAACAAAGAATATTATTTAAATAAGATTTAAACAATTATTCTGGTTAAAACAATAAGATCCATAACAATTTATCTAATTAATTTTGTTTTGTTAAATATAACAAGAAATGACATTTAACAACCACTGTTAACTGATTATTTTCGAGAAAATCGGGAAACAAATGTATATTTATTTAATATTCTTATGGGGTTTCGTGTAGACCATAAACAACTTAATAAAGGTGATTTAATTAAGTTATTTTTCATAGTGGAAAGCACTACTTGGAGTAAAATTACCCTACATGATGTACTGGGTCCATCTAATGATAATAGCGATGACCAAAAAAATGGTGTACGTATTTCCGCATGCAAGCGTTAGGAGCTAATCGTATGACCGACGACGAAGAACTCAATCACTGTTAGACATCAAAGTCAAAGAGAGAGAAGTAAATGTAAACCGAAGTGTCACAAGAAAATGGACCCCGAGGAGGCGGTATCATAGGTGCGACAAGCTCGAGTGAGTACCGACATAAAGGGGGAGGCAGACATCATGTTCACGAGGAAATAGTACAAACAATAAGGTGCAACTTAAAAACTACTGAACACAATAATAAATCATATGTCAGTACAAACATGGGCCAACAACAACATGATAAACAGAATCATGTTGGTTATTGTACGGATAACAAAATAGACTTGTACAACAATACCGAGTACATGAGATATAAATGAAACTTATTCCCCCAAAAAATAGGAAAGGGCTGCAGAAATCAATGATAATATGCAAAAAAATTATGTCAGAAGTGGCCAAGGCCGAAATCATCAAATACCATGAGTGCCCATCGAAGGTTGTGACGAAGAGGTCATTCGAGTGTGTGGGGGCCACCGTAGGACCACCCCCTTACGAGGTTGGGACATCTTCACACACTGAATCAAGCGATGCCGCCATCGCATCACCGAACCAATCTAGGCATACGACCACCCTATGTTGAAAGGAGTCGAGCCGAGAAACAATCAAGTCGAAGGGCAATACGAGTCCTCGCTCGATAGTGAGGCACCAAACTAGAGTGGAAGATGGAACCACAGTATATGCTCTCAGCACTGCCTTCCTGGAATAAATGAGGCCGATGTCGACAGAAGGAGGTCTCATAGAGGAGGCAATACAACTTTCAACTATGGCATGAGAGAAAATAGTAGAGTGACCGGGGGAAAGATCGACACTAACGATGACATGAATTGGAGGGGAAAGAGTAGCTAATGGAAACTTCCCTGTTAGAGCATAAAGGCACGCATGACTCGGCAACAACTAACACAACATCATGAGGGACAGGGGGCAGCCTCTGATTGAATTCATAATGCGACACGAGAGAGGGGACCAAACAATGAATGCAGATAGGGGATCGTGGCGAGATGTGTGTATGTGACTTGGGATAGACTCCAGAAAGCAAATGATGACTCAACTTGATGTTTTAAAGAAGGGACGAAATGGTGCTACCACATATGAAAGTAATGCAATGGGGGATTATAAAAGCATGAGTACTGGAGTGGTGACTAAGACAAAAGTCGACACAAGAAGGGATAAGTATGAGGCAACATGGTGGGTTCTCATGACAAGTAGCAGTAAGTCAATAAATTAGATTTTTGTGTATGGGTGAAGTGGCGCTTCTTGGGAAAAATGTGTCCCTATGAAGTATCAAATCACTAAAAAACTAACAGACATTTCCAGGGCTCATGAGAGTTTTCCAATGGTATATACGCTCGTCAAATTGAGTTATGTAGCTTTGTTTGAAGAAGTAAAGAAAAATCGTGGTTTTATTTAATACAGTATATTTTCCGTATCTACTCATTTTTTCTCCTAGGAGTCAGTGGTGAATGTGTCGTGAGGAGAGAAGGCCTTAAATCTTGTGGCAGCTTGTAGTACAAAACCCACCATTGAATTTGATCACTGGCCAGGTGTAAGAGGCCTTAATCTCACACTTTCATTTCATGGATCGGGAAGTTCAGCTTAAAAATTAGGTCATGGGAAAATTCCGTGTCACACCAAAATTGCTTCTTCAACTCCGGTAGTAGGTTATGGGCAGAATCATTTATCTGTTCCAAAATGATTCAATAGTGCGACCAAAAAGGTGTTTCCATATTGTTTTATTGTAGATTCAAGTATTTTTACATGGTTGAGGTGCTATTAGTGCCCCCAAGCATGTTTGTGTACATGCCAAAAATGTATTTAGAAAAGGGAAATCTAAACATGTTAATGATTTGTACCATTTTTTTCTGAAGATGGTTGCATGTACTTTGAGAAAGGAAATAGAGATTACCACTTTTGGCATCAAACATATATGAATCAAATAGAATTTAAGTTTCTAGGTTGAACACATGGTGTTAACATCCCAAAGATAGTATTTAGATAATGAGAAATGATGTTATCCCAGAAAACCTATAGGTTGGTCAACCTGGCCAATGTCTATGTGGGAGACCGTGGTTTCTAATGAAAAATGGATGAATGATGAGGGGCATCATCCCTTTGAGAGTGGGATCTTGCAGAAGTGATATGGACTCAGAGGTTCTTCTAATCGTGGAAGAATAATGGGACTAGAGTTGTCACGACTAGATTCAATAAGAGAGTGGTGAAGAATCGCTTTCTTCGGGTATTCCAATATGGGTGCCCCTACCCAAACTTTGGTGTCAGCTCAGAATGGCCACAAGGACATGTGGTCGAATGCATGAGTTCGATGTAAGGGAAAAGGCAGTCGAGGTGGCTACTTCCATAATGTCGTCATTGTAATGGAATATGGGGTGACTAATGGAAGAAAGACCACTGGACAAAGAAGGGCTACCCACCGTCATCATGAGAGGTTCATAGACAAGATCATTACAAGTGGTGACAAAAGAGTAAGGAGCAATGGATCTACCGATGTTGAGCCTAGGTGACTACCGAAGGAGTTTAGGAAGTGTAAACAGAGTCTCTAAGGGCTTCACCAAGGGTTCCCATGGATGATGATAGGTAGAAAATGGTGGACGAAGGCTCCATGGTTACTAGGAGAGGAATATCAATGGGAGCATTTTCATTTCCTCGGTTTCACGAAGAAAAACACACAAATAAGGGAGCAGAGTGATCTTCGTACTTGGCCTCAAATTACGCAAGGATTCTATGTAAAGAGAAATGATACTCTTTGAGGCGAGGATGAGAGTGAAAAATATGGAAATCAGCGACAGCACAAGGGTGATTTAGGTGCAAATGGCTTGAGTTTTGGGATTAATCGGTATAATGACATATACTGGATATCAGACTGAAACACTAACAATGTTGACTTGAAGTGAGGAATGGATACATGGTGATGTAATAACAAAATCAAGACATAAAGCACACCAGATTGTAAGCTGAGTGGCCACATGTGGGCAGAAGCCATGTGAGTAGCCTTGTATTTTTGATGCCTCTTGCAAGCTTTGGCCTCTTACCCAAGTAGTTGCAATGGGAGGTGTTTCTATTGAGGAATGAGGCACTGTCAGAAGTGGAGAAGTCATAGTAACGTTGCTTAGGTCAGCAAGATATGATTGGGTTGACTAGGTGGGGTAGTGGCTCTGAGGATCAAGGTACCTGTGATGGGGAATCCTAGGTCGTGTTAGGAAGAGAGAGGGAGACATAATAGGCACCGTGTAAACCCCTCGGTGGGGGAGTTTAGGAACAATATCTCAATTGCTAGGGTAATGGTCAAAAGTGATGGCTCCAAGATGGTTAAGGCTTGGAGGAACCATCTTCCCAGAGAATAAAGGGGCTCATGTGGGAACAAATGAAGGTGAAGGGCCAGAGAAGAAGTTGCCGTGTTGCCGATCGTGAGGACATCATGATGAATCAGTAATCGGGGGAACCAAATGAAAGAGGTTGAGTAGCCACCCCACCTCGTCAGAAGGCAGCCACACCATTGCATCCACCGCTCCCGAGGGGATGGTGGCCGTCATGTGGGGGGTTGAGAAGGCAAGGAGCAGGAGGTGCTAATGGCTGGAGGAGCCGGGGCACCAGCCGCAAATACTTGGGAGTAAGGGGGTTGGGTAACAAGGTGGTGAAACAGGAGGTTGGGCTGCAAGAGGCATGCCATATCCTCGATACATGCTACCGGGAGGGGGAAAAAGTGCAGAGAGGTGCGTCGCCCTTCCCTAGGAAAACCACAACTCATGGAAAGGAGTATATGGATGAGAGATAAGCCCACCATACCACGGCATGGGCATGAGGTGCCACTGTGCCTGGCACCACCAAGTCTCAAGCATTAGGTGTAATCTGGCATAAACACAACTCATCCGAGTGTATATCGTGTCATATTTTAACGCCATTTGGGAGGCGCTTTCGCTTGAGGAAAATGCAATGCGACATCTTTTCCCAATAGGAGGCAAGAGAGATCTAAGGAACCAGCCCATGCAGACACGGTCTTTGAAGGTAGGTGATTGACATAGGCATCTCTTCTCCACCATTCCCGGACATGATTGGATGATTGGTCGGCAGATGATTGACAAAGTGTAGTCAAAAAGCTCGATACCAGTGTCATAAACGAAGGGGGAGCTGAAAGTAGCATAAAAAGGTTTGCAAGAGTCACAAAGGTAGGAGGAGAGGAAGTGGTCCTCGATCAACATACCACTTAGAAACTTCACCGTAAGCATTCGTTTGAACAATCGAAGATGAAAAGAGTCACTTGCATTTATTAGATAACACCATACGTGAAAGATCAAACATGATTTGAAGGATCTTTTTTCAGGCGTCTTCAAACTTTGGGATGTTGAAGGGAGTTTTGTCGACATAGTAGGCCAACTAGCATCATGGTGTATAGGGTCGCTATCAACCTGGGCCCAAATCGGGAGGCCGAGGTCACCATGAAGGGGAGCAAGGGCGCAACCGGGGTAGTGTCTATCATGTCCCACTAGTGGTATTCCCGAGAGTGAGGGATGGGGTTACCACTATATTAGGTCCGGCACCATACATGGTGAAGGATGAGGAGAATCGACAACAAGAAGCATAAGGGAGATCCTGGGGCACTGTAATGAAGAGTCGATCGTTGCATCTATTGAGGACTAACTTAATTTATGAGGAGTGTTCTCATCGAACCAGGATGAAGCAACAGTTCTAGATGAACTCTCGTAAAGACAAATGGTGACGACACAAACATGGCACCAAGGGAAAAGAGACCAAGAAGGGTAGGAAGGTGAAAGAATAAGTGATTACAATGTCAAACAAGGGCAAAGAGGTGGCAAGATCAACACCAATATTTTAGAGTCTTTGCTTGTAGGCACCAAGCCCTTTTTCACTTAGGGTGTGTGTAAAAGTGTACCTAATTTTAAACCCAGACGCTTAGAAGAGAAAGAAAAAGTCCGTTGTATATCGTAAATAAACCTCCGGAAATGTCAAGATATAGCTCGCAAAAACAAAATAAAACAACTAATAATGCACCAATATAAACCTGCTGAAGTGCTGGTTCCCCAACCACTAGTCTATAGGTGAGTAAAAAAATAATTTAAAACTAGAAAAGGCTAATAGATCTAGGTCAAGAGGGACAAAGAGATTCAAAGACAAAATCGCTTAAAGTAGGTAGAAAATGTAACAACCGAGGAAAATTACAAAAAGAGGCGAAAGGCCATCTCTAGAGGGAAGTGAGGCACACCTAAAGGAAACCAAAACAACGTTTAAATGAGGAGATTTAGATGGATAACAATCCAATCAAGTGGACTCGAAGATGAGGTATCGTGATCTCAAAAAATGGTCAGAGACTTTGGAAATTTCGTACAACCCACAACAATGAACACTCTTCCACAAAAACGTGGAGGGTACCGGGCCTTAGGGGGTTAGGTTTCACTCTAGTTGGAGTGAAATGTACGTTAACAGTCCAAAATGTATGAGATGAGGGTTAGGACAACTCGAACAAAGGCTCGGCACAGTTCATAACTTTCTTAAACCCCAGGTAAAGTCCAGGCCCACTTTGGCCTATTTCTACAGAGGTCGAGACTTTTGGCCGTAGCGGCACTCGGAGGTCCAGGTCATAGGTTTTGGGCGTAAAAATGTGGACCGCATCATTAATTTCGCGCAAGTTTTAGAAAAAATTCTGCTCTGCCTCAGTTCGTGGTCGATGTCTATCACCCGATGTAATGGGTCCTAAACATGAAAAAGTTGTAATTTTTGTCATTTTAGGGTTTTATGGTTAAAAAACATCGTAAGAATGGAGAAAACAGCAACAAGAGAAATCCAGTGGTTTCCAAGTAGCTGGATATGCAAGGATTCAAAAAGACAACTACGTAATGGTAAACCCGTGTGGAGTCGCCATTGTTAGTATGAATATTGGGATCGAAGTAAGTGAAAGACCACTAGCTACACATAACTTATAGCCACATAATAACAATGACCGCTAATATCTTCGTATCTTAATTAGATGATCAAGAAAAAATGTCAGTAAAAATCTACATCGATGTATTAGAAGACATTAAATAGTAGAAAAATAAGATTTACTCCATAGATCCAAGAGACAAGACAAGAATATATTCACGAATATTTTTATTAATGGCACTTGGGAGGAAAACACAAGAGGGTGTTCCTCTGCTCTCATCAATGGGATGTGGTTCGTAAGTCCTCGCACTTCGCATTTAGAACTTTCGATGATGCAGAAACCCGTAATAAAAATGGAAAAGTATATTATGACAGATTAATAGCCGTACCAAGTGTTGAGATCCGTAGTGATCTTTAGAGATAAATGAATGGGAAAACCTCTATTTATAACAAAAACATTGAGTTAGTCTAGATATCAGCATAATTAAAATATTATTAACCAAATCTAGATCCAACTTTTATGGAATATTTTATTATATTTTTTGGAGGGAAAAGGTATTTGACTTGAGTCAAATCCCCTTATTTGTAAATAATAAATAGATAAATAATTTATTTATTATTTTAAGGATGTGATTAAGAAACAATAAATAAATAAATGATTTATTTATCATTTTAAGGATATGGTTGAGTAATAATCAAATAAATAATGATTTATTTAATTATTTAAGGGTGAATTAGTCATATTTAACAAAGAATATTATTTAAATAAGATTTAAACAATTATTCTTAGAAAATAATAAGATCAATAACGATTTATCTAATCAATTTCCTTGTTTTGGGTTAAATATAACTAGAAATATTAATTAAACTAATGTTTAACGAATTATTTCTTGAGGAAAATCAAACAAATGTATATTTATTTACTATTTCCTTATGTGGTTTCCTGTTTAGACCATAAACAACTTAATAAAGGTAATTTACTAAGTTATTTTCATAGTGAATGCAATTTTACTTGGAGTAAAATTGGTCTTACATGATGTACTTGGGTCCATCTAATGATAATAGGTTAGATGACCAAAAAATGGTGTAACAAATTTCCCCCCAACATGCGAGCGTTAGGAGTTAATCGTATGACTGAAGTACGTTGTAAGAACTCAATCAATAGACATCAAAGGGGAAGTCAAAGAGAGAGATGTAAATTGTAAACCGAAGTGCTGGAAGAACTGGACCCTGAGGAGGCGACTTGTAGGTGCGACAAGTATTTTTGAGTGAGTACCTGCTATAGGCGGTGGGGGAGGCATACCTATGCTCGCTGAGGCAATAGTACAAACAATAAAGCGTCCGGAAAACCACAGAACGCAATAATAAATAATATGCTGGCATAAACATGAGCCAGATAAATAACATGATAATGGATCCCATATACATTTTGTGCCAGGGATAACAACGAGGACTTGTACAACAATAGCTGAGTACATGAGATATAAATACAACCCAGATGCCCCTGAAAAAAGGAAAGGGCTCTGAAAATTTGACTGATACATGCAAACAAAACGATGCTGCAAGCGGCTGAGGCTAACATCATCGAATGTATGGAGATGCATCAAAGGCTGTGACGAAGAGGTCATCCGAGTGTGTGGGGGGCTACCTGTAGGGCCACCCCCTCATGAGGGCTAGGACATCTCACACACACTCTAGAATCATTGATGTTAGATGCTGCATCATTGAACCATCGAGTATACGGATCTCAATCATGCTGAAAGGAGCTGGAGCTGAGAAACAATCAAGTCAAAGGGCAATAATGAGTCCCTTTTCCTGATCCGAGGCACTGAAATATAGTGGAAGTTGGAAACAAGGTACACCACCCTCTAGACCTATCTTCTGGAATAAATGAGCTGATGTCGACAGAAGGAGGTCCGCCATAGGTGAGTCAATAAGGGATCCTCAACTAGGGCACGAGAGAAAATAGTAGAGTGACTGACAGACTGACACCAATGATGATGATGAAATGGAGGGGAAAGAGTAGCGAACAGACAACTTCCCTTGTTAGAGCATAAAGGGCAAGGATGACCTGGCAACAACTAACACAACATCATGAGCGATAGGGGGCAACCGGACTTAAGGCCATAATGTGTGACACAAGAGAGGGACCAAGCAATGAATGATAGGGGACTGTGGCGAGATGTAAAAGGGACTCGGGATAGACTCCATGAAAGCAATGATGACTCAACTCGGATGCTCTAAAGAAGGGTGACTCAATGGTGTTGCCACATATGAAAAGGGGTTGATGGGGACCATAAAAGCATGAGTACCAGATGGTGACTCATGAAGAAAGTCAACACGAGCATGGACAATTATGGAGGCAACATGGTGGCCCTGGTACAAGTGTTGCAAGTCAAGAAATTCGATTTTTGTGGAAGGGTGAAGTGGCGCTTCTTGGGAAAATGTGTCCCGGTGAAGTATCAAATCACTAAAAACTAACAAATACCCATTTGAGGGCTCCGTGAGAGATTTCCAATGGTATATATGGTTCGTCAAATTGAGCTACATTTTGGTCGTAGTAAGCGAAAGAAACATCAGGGGTTTTCTTTTAATAAGGAATTTTCCTTCCAGATTCACTTATGTTCCAGTGGAGCTGTGGTGAATGTCATGAGGAGAGGAGGCCTTAAATCTTGCAGAAGTTGTAGCGGATAAACTGACTGTTGGAATTTTAGATCTATCAGTTGTAGGTAAGAGGCCTAATCCTACACTTTCATTTTAGTGGATTGAAAGTTCAGTTTAGGTACTCAGAGCTCGTGAACAGTCTAGGTCGCACCTTTTGGGGTCTGTTTTGTGACCTGGGTAGCAGATTCTGGGTAGAAAACTGCGACCTGTCCCAGGAAATGACTTGAACAGTGCGACCTGTAAAAAAAAAATTTGGTTTCCAGTGCTGTTTTTGGCTGAGATCTGGGATTTTTATGGTTAAGGGGCATAGGTGCCCCCAAGCATGTTGTGGACATGCCAAAATGTATTTATAAAAAGGGAAATATAAACAAATTTTAATGATGTGGTGCGCCATTTGTTTTCGGTATGGTTACGCAGTTTGAGAAAGGAACTAGACGATTATCACTCTCTTTTGGTACTGCATATATGAATCAAATGGACTTTAAGTTTCTAGATTGGCACACATGGTGTTAATATCCCAAATATAGTATTTTAGATAATGAACTGATGTTCTCCCAGAAAACCTATAGGTCGGTCAACTACAATGTCTATGAGACTGGGTTGCTTATGAAAAATGAAGGAATGATGAGGGGTATCATCCCTAGAGTGATCTTGAAGTGATATGGGACTTTAGAGGTTCTTCTAACTATGGAAGAATAATGGGACTAGAGACGTCACGACTAGATTCACTAGGAGAGTGGTCAAGAACTACTTCTCCTGGTCTCTCCAATATGGGTGTCCCTCTAACCCAAACATTGGGTGTCAATGTAATGGCCACAAGGAGCATGTGGTTCGAATGCATGAGTTCGATGTAAGGGGGAAAAGGTAAAGTCGGGAGTGGTGGCTGCTTCCATAATGTCGTCATCATAATAGAAGATGGGGTGACTGATGGAAGAAAGACCACCTGACGCAGCAAAGCTACCTGACTCGTCATCATGAGAAGAGGGGTTCACATGCGCATCGTCACAAGTGGCACAGAAGAGTAAGCAGATAACGGATCTACCGATGTTGAGCCCAGGGTGATCACTGAAGGGATTTTAGGCGAAACATCAAGGGGAGTCTCCAAGGGGGTTTCTACCAAGGGTCGCATGGATGATGATAGGTAGCAAGTGGTGGATGAAGGCTCCGTCATCTCGACATTAGGAGAGGGAATATCAATGGGAGCATTCATGTCCTCTGGTTTTGTTGAAGAGATGGATCAAATATCTTGAGCGGAAAACCTCTCTCTCTCTTTATATATATATATATATATATTATCCTTTAAATTACATTTTTGAATGTATAAATGGATTCAACCTGATATTAAAAAGATATATTTAAGTATCCAATTGAAATATGAAAATATAAATAATATCAACTTTATTTATAACTATAAAAGAATTGTAAAAGTTCATATATAATTATCTTATTAGTCCCTGCCAATGCATGACTAGCAATTGCCATGGCAATCTAACACATTTATCTTTGTGAAAGGATAAATTGATTTTTTTCATGGGCACGTTCTACTAGCTATCTCCCCCAATAACTGACCTAACTACATGGGAATAGCTGCAAGTTATAGTACTATCTCTCCCAATAATTGACCTAACTACATGGAAATAACTGCAGGTTATAGTACGATTTTTATTATCGATTAGGACAACAACATGCATGTCGAGAATTGCCTTTAGGTTCTGTGTTTGTTGAATCAGAGATTTTCTCACTGTAGAAGTGGTTGACATATTAGATATTGTTTAAGGGTAGAGAATATAACACATATAGAGAGTGGAATATTATATTTTTTTACAAAGATTATATGAGGAATTACAAATATATACTTTACATTCATAGTCTTGATATAGAGATTGGAACATTACATTTTTTTGTGATATTATATTAATAATTACAAATATATAGTTTATATTCATAGTGTTGATATTATTTGATGCAGGAGCATCCAACCCATACATGACAACTCTCCCAGTTGTCTGAGGTGCTGGGAGTTAGAGGGAATTTTCTTAAAAATAAAAGAGTTTAAACATTTGTTTTTTTTTTCTTCTTGTTGTGTGGCTGGATCAAAGCCAAGATGTACACATTTCAGTGAAAGTTTTGAAGTAAGTTAGCATTAGTTATCATTAGTTAGTTGTCGGTTAGAGCAACTGGCAGGTGGTTTCCATAATTAGTTTCTCAACTGTCGAGGAATGCTGGAAGATATAAACACTTTTTTTTCCAAAATTCAGGGGTTGTTTCCTGCCAAAGTTCCACTCAAGAATAGGACTAGGTTTAGATTATGCTGAAGTATTTTCTTTCAGAAATAATTATAATCTGTTAAAAAAATCTATCTTTCAGAAATAAAACGAGTTTTAGAGCTAGAATGTAATTTGTTTTGCTAAACTAGAATAGCATATCTCTCGTTCAGTGTTTTTCAAGGCATGTGAAGCAATGGGGAGAATAATCGAGTCAGTGCCAGGGTCCAAACCCTACACAGAACCAGACTAATCTAGAGGATCAGCAAGCATTCAAAACGAGAGGATTTACCAGGGAAAAAAAAACAACGACTATACAAGTGGGTATCTCTTAAATTTCTGTCCATTATGAAATTATCCATTTAAAATCTTCAAGAAAGAAATACAGAACTGTCATAGATCCAAAGGGTGTACACCTCTTTTCATTTGCAAAAATCAAAATGAACCAGGCCACATATATCCGCTAGAAGCACAAAAGAATATATCTATAAATGTTCATTACAATCATCCAGCCCCACGGCCATCAAGAGTAAACATAATTACATACAATAATCCTAACTGACCACACAGACAAGCAAACAGAGAACGGCGAGGTCGAACAGTACCCTATAAGAGGGACTGTAATGGTTTGGACGCCATAACCAACCGAAAGCTTGAGATCTTCGAGCCCTGGGGACACCAATCCAACGATTGGTTAGAACCCATAACGGAGAAAGAAAATGAAATAGTAAAAATCAGAGGGAGAGAGTCGAATTACCATTATGTAAGTTAACCAAGACACCCACGAGATGGAAGTGGCCATAACTCGGAGAAAAAAACCTGCAAATGCCAGTAGCAAAGAGGGTTAGAAAAGATACAAAATAAAATCTAAAGTAAGCATGGAAGGAGGGCTTACCTTGAGAAGTCATGCTAAAGCTGAAGAATCCGAAGAACCCTTGAAGCCGAGCGGAAAACCTACACATTCCACGAAAATGTAAGCTCAGGAACGGAAGAGAAAATGCAAAGCAAAAAAACAGAAATAAGTCCACCACAGTGACCTGCTCACGCTTGCAACTAGACAAGAAGAATCATCCCGCGGGGTTCACGATAATCATGAAAACCTCTGGAACAATTCAAAGCTGAACCAGAAATTAGGTAGGAAAATAGAACCTCCGAGAAGTTGCTGGAGAATTTACCCGGGCACCATCAAAACCCACATAAGGAGCATTAATTCCCTAGTTAAGGCAAGTAGCACAATTATAAAGTTTTATGGGCGCATGTCCTCACTCCACACCGCCACCAATTAATGGTATCAGAGCTAGTTAATTGTTTGGAGTAACCTGAAGAAGAGAAAAATGGAAGTGGGAAGGAGAGGCAGAGGATGACCAAGAGCAGATGAAGGGTTGAGGGAAGAGATCAAAACCCTTTCAGCCATGTTAGTAGCCATTGAAGCAGGGAGGAGACGAGATCCTGACAGTGGGAATGTTAGTGAGGAAGAGGTAAATACAAAGACAGAAGATTTTGAAGGAGAAACACCCGAGGTTAAGTTGTTAAATTCAGTTTTGATGGCTAGCAGTAGACCGAAGCCAAAGATATCCTCTTACGATGGAAGTCTATCTAGGGAAGCTCTGCTGGACTAGATTGGTGAATTAGATAAGTACTTTGATTATGAGGAGATCAGTGAGGATAAAAAAATTTGATTTTCTATTACAAAATTAAAAGGTCATGCAGCACTGTGGTGGGACAGTGTGCAAGCTGAGAGAAGGAGGCTGAACAAGCCTTTGATTAAAAAGTGGGACCGGATGGTTGTCAAACTGAAAAGTCAGTTCTTACCCAAGGACTATCAAGTGGCCTTGTACAGGCAGATGCATAATCTCAGGCAGAGATTGACGACGGTAAAAGAGTATACAGAAGAATTTTATAAAGTAAATTTGACGGCAGGATATGTGGAGGACACACCGGAAAAGACAGCCAGATATATAAATGGGTTGAGGATGGAAATTTTGGATGAGATAAACATGTAATCGCCAAGAACAATTGAGAAGATCGTGGCAGTTTGATCGAAAATTTGTCCATGATGGGGAAAAAAACAACTATAAATTCATCAAGGATGGGATCAAGCATACACTTGTTCCCTTGAAAGAAGAAGCTGTGGCAGAGGCCAGCGGGTCAAAAGTATTGCTGTTGAGTGGAAAAGAATTTATGTGGGAAGTGGATAAGAATGAAGTAAATTTTTCCATAGTGCGCAAGCCAAGAGTGGTTTTGCTACATACTGGAATTGGAGATTTACTCGTAGAAATACAATACATGTTGCAAGAGTTTAGTGATATTGTGGTGGATGATCTACCTGATCAGTTACCACCAAAAAGGAGCATCAGTCATCAAATCGAATTTATTCCGGGAGCCAGTTTGTGAAACAATGCTGCCTACTAGATGAGTCCTAAATAAAACAAAGAAATTAGGAAACAGGTACAAGAACTATTGGATAAGGGATTGGTCCACGAGAGTTTGTGCCCTTGTGTTGTTCCAACCGTCTTAGCTCCAAAGAAACGAGGAGAATGGTGGATGTGCATGGATTCCAGAGCTATTAACAATATTACCATTTGTTACAGGTTTCCGTTACCATGAATGGATGATATGATGGACTGTTTGAGTGGGGCTTCTTGTTTCTCCAAGATTGACTTGAAGAGCGGGTATCACCAAATCTGGATTCGTGAGGGAGATGAATGGAAAACATCGTTCAAAACCAATGAGGGGTTGTATGAATGGCTGGTTATGCCGTTTTGGCTAACTAATGCTCCCAGTACCTTTATGCATCTACTGAATGAGGTACTGAAACCATTCATTAGAAAGTTTGTAATTGTATACTTAGATGATATCTTGATTTTCAACAACATCAAGGAGGAGCATTTTCAGCATGTGAGGAGGGTGCTGGAAAAATTACAGCAAGAGAAACTACTGATTAATCTAAAAAAGTGTTCCTTTTTCAAGAAGGAACTGATCTATTTGGGCTTTGTAATTGCAGAAAATGAGCTTAAAATGGATCCAGAGAAAATTGCAGCCATCATTAATTGGCCGTCTCCTAAAAGTTTATTTGAGGTATGTAGCTTTCATGGGTTAGCTGGTTTTTATACGAAATTTATCAAAAAATTTAGTGGCATTTGTGCACCCATGTTGGACACTATCAAGAAGACAAAATAACCATTTAAGTGGATAGAAGCAACTGAAAACAAATTTTAGTTTTTAAAGAGGAAGATCACCGAGAGGGCGATCTTAAGGCTACCTGACTTCAACAAACTGTTCCAGGTTCATTGTGACGCTAGTGGAATAGCTATTGGTGCAGTCCTCAGTCAAGAGGATAAACCAATGGCTTATTTTACCGAAAAATTGAATGATAATCGGCAAAAATACACCTCCTATGATAAGGAATTTTACGTTGTAGTTCAGGCATTGAAGCACTGGAGACACTACTTGCTAGCCAAGAAGTTTGTTTTATTTTCAGATAATGCTGTGCTGCAGTATATCATGCAACAACATAAATTGAACCACAAACATGCCAAGTGGGTGGAATATTTACAAAGTTTCACCTTTGTGCTGAAGCACATCAGTGGACAGGCTAACAAGGTGGTGGATGCACTAAGCAGAAGGAGCTTGCTTTTGCAGGAAAGTACAATTTAGGTAATGGGGTTTGAGCACCTAAAGGAGTTGTATGAAACAAATCCAGATTTTAAAGAGGCTTTTGAAGCCTGTCAGAATCCTTTGATGCAGGATATAAGCCCTTGGTTATATTATAACGTTTAGGATGGACTGTTGTTCAAAAGGGGATAATTTTGTATACCGAGATGTTCTATGTGTGAGAATTTAATTCAGGAAAAGCACAGTGGGGGATTAGCTGGACATTTTGGGACAGATAAAACCCTGGAGAATCTTAATCATTTTTATTTTTGGGCAAGGATGAGAACAAATGTACAAAAGTATGTGACATGGTGCCGCATTTGTCAGCATGCAAAGGGGTGCAGCCGAAATTCAGGGCTGTACACTCCTTTACTTGTTCCAAACAAACCGTGGGATTCAGTCAGTTTAGACTTTGTGTTAGGTCTGCCCAGGACTCAAAGAGGATTTGACTCTACCATGGTGGTGGTGGACCGATTCACAAAAATGACACATTTCATCCCTTGTAAGAAAACGAGTGATGCTACTCATGTGGCACACTTATTTTTCACTGAGATAGTTTGACTGCATGGTTTGCCAAGGTCTATCATCTCAGACTGGGATGTCAAGTTTACTGGACACTTTTGGCGAACCTTATGGAAGAAACTGGATACCAAGTTGAATTTTTGCTCTGCATACCATCCACAGACTAACGGATAGACTAAGGTGGTCAACCACAACTTGGGTAATCTGTTAAGGAGTTTGGTTGGCAAAAATCCCAGGCTATGGGACTGAGTACTTTCTCAAGCAGAATTTTCATATAGCGATTCACCGAACCAGAGCATTGGAAAAAGTCCATTTCAGATCTTGTATAGCATGCACCCGCAAGGATTACATGAGTTACGTGATCTGGGTAAGTTGGAATGTCACAGTGCTGATGGAGAGGAATTTGCTATGGCAATTAGTGATTTGCATGAACAAATGAAGCTAAAGTTGCAGGACAGTAGCAGTAAGCACAAGCAGAAAGCTGATCCGAAAAGGCGGGAAGTTAATTTCGAGGTTTGGGATATGGTATTGGCACACTTGCAGAAAGAGAGATTTCCTAAGGGCGAATATAATAAATTAAATATGAAGAAGATCAGGCCTTGCCGAGTTATTCGAAAATTTTCTGCAAATGCCTATGAGCTACAGCTACCCCCAGGTATCGGAATTTCACCTATATTTAATGTGTCTGATTTATACTCATATGTAGTTGTTAATGATGATGACAGACCGGAAAGATGGACAAACGACCTTCCAAAGAACGATGACGCTTGGATTAGGAAAATGCCCACAACACCACCTTTGGAGATGGAACGAGTGTTGGAAACTAAAGTAACCAGAAAGACACAGAAAAAGGAGCATTTAGAATATCTGGTTAAATGGAAAGGACACCCTATTGAGGACAGTACTTGGCTGGACGCTGCACAAATTCAAGAAACCGGGAACTCTGTGGAAGAGCTCATGGACAGGAGCCATGAGTTTTTTTTACCCTGGGAGTCTGATGCAGGAGCATCGAACCCATACATGACAACTGTCCCAGTTGTCTGAGGTGCTAGGAGTTAGAGGGAATTTGCTTAAAAATAAAAGAGTTTAAACATTTGTTTTTTCTTCTTCTTCTTGTGTGGCTGGATCAAAGGCAAGATGTACACATTTCAGTTAAAGTTTTAAATTAAGTTAGAATTAGTTATCATTAGTTAGTTTTTGGTTAGAGAAACTAGCAGGTGGTTTCCAGAATTAGTTTCTCAACTGTCAAGGAATGTTGGAAGATATAAACACTTTTTTTTCCCAAATTTCGGGGGTCGTTTCCTGCTGAGGTTCCACTCAAGAATAGGACTAGGTTCAGATTACGCCGAAGTATTTTCTTTCAGAAATAATTGTAATCTATTAAACAAATCTATCTTTCAAAAATAAAATGAGTTTCAGAGCTAAGAATGTAATTTTTTTTGCTAAACTATAATAGCATATCTCTCGTTCAGTGCTTTTCAAGGCAGGTGAAGCAACGGGGAGAATAATAGAGTCAGTGCCAGGGTCCAAACCCTACACAGAACCAGACTCAGCCAGAGGAGCAACAAGCATTCAAAACGAGAGGATTTACCAGGAAAAGAAAACCAATGACTATACAAGTGGGTATCTCTTAAATTTCTGTCCATTATGAAATTATCCATTTAAAAGCTTCAAGAAAGAAATACAAAACTGTCATAGATCCAAAGGGTGTACATTTATTTTCATTTGCAAAAATAAAAATGAACCAGGTCACATATATCCGCTAGAAGCACAAAAGAATATATATATAAATGTTCATTACAATCATCGAGCCCCACGGCCACCACGAGCAAACATAATTACATACAATAATCCTAACTGACCACACAAACAAGCAAACAAAGAACAGTGAGGTCGAACAGTACCCTGTAAGAGGGACTATAACGGTTTGGACGCCATAACCAACCAAAAGCTTGATATCTTCGAGCCCTAGGGACACCAATCCAACGATTGGTTAGAACCCATAACGAAGAAAGCAAATGGAATAGTGAAAATTAGAGGGAGAGAGTCAACTTACTGGTATGTAAGTTAACCGAGACACCCACAAGATGGAAGCAGCCATAACCCGAAGAACAAAACCTTCAAATGCCAGTAGCAGAGACGGTTATAAAAGATACGAAATAAAAGCTGAAGTAAAGCATGGAAGGAGGGCTTACCTTGCAGAAGCCGTGCTAAAGCCGAAGAATCTAAAGAACCCTTAAAGCTGAGCAGAAAACCTACACATTCCACAAAAATGTAAGCTCAGTAATGGAAGAGAAAATTCAAAGAAAAAAAACAAAAATAATTCCACCACAGTGACCTGCTCATGCTTGCAACTAGACAAGCAGAATCATCCTGCAGGGTTCACGATAATAATGAAAACCTCCGGAACAATTCAAAGCTGAACTAGAAATCAGGCAGGAAAATAGAACCTCCGAGAAGTTGCTGGAGCATTTACCCAGGCGCCATCAAAACCCACATAAGGAGCATTAATTCCCTAGTTAAGGCGAGTAGCACAATGATAAATTTTGACGGGCGCGTGTCCTCACTCCACACCGCCAACATTATTTATCATAAATATGCCTCGGCTTGTAAGTTATTCGATGATGAAATGTTAAACCCAAATACACCTAGAATATGGAAGGAGTAGCAGGTGAAAGCCTAAAAGCCCATTGTCCATGTCCTAGACTAGAAGAGAGCTGGAGGTGTTTTATTTTTTCAAATTTTGCATACTAGAAGGGGTTCCCATATGCATTGTTATCCATAAATTCCTTTCATGCATATCAGATTCAAATTGTGTACTTGCAAATTCCTTTCACATTGATAATATGCATTGGAATAAAATTATTTCTATATTAAAAAAATATATTTTATTTGTTGGTATGGAAAAAAAGTTATTTTTTTCAAGGAAACCATTTTATCTATTACCTAATATATACCAACTCCTTATTCAATTATATATATATATATATATATATATTACAATACATTTATAGATATATTCAAATCATTAGCATATATTTAAGTATTTTTCTATTCTAAATTATTTGGCAGGGACTTTGTTGCATGTAGGTCTTCTTTCATATTGACATGGAAATATTTTGTTTATAACTGAGAGTGAGAGAGATATTTTTACCATATATCTTTTGTATTGGGTTGTAATATCAACAACCAATAAATAAAACATATTTAAAGTGAGACTAAGTTTTATAATACTTTTAAGTAAAAGTAACCAAATATGTATATTTGTTTTATTTTGTTTACAAATGACATTTTTTTTTGTAAGAGTGGCAAGACTACATCTTCAACATATCCAATATATCACCTCAAATTGAACGGGGAATTGAACCAACTACTTCACATCAAGGAGTGTCTTAATAAAGCACTCCATCACCATCTATCCAAGACCTTGTGGACATAACTGACATTATTTTTTAATTGAAAGAGAATTTATTTTTATTTTAAAAGAGACATGTGTCAACTCTATATTGAGAAGAGACGAAATTACACATGACCCTTATAATCATAGTTAGTTATAGAATAAAAACACACAACATGTAAATTCCTCACATAAAATATAAAGTTAAACTTAAAAAAAAAAGTCACAAATTAATATGTATATTATAACAATAAATATATTATTATCAAAATTGATTATAATAATCAATCATAAATTTATTTATTAAAATATATGTAAAGAAAAATTATAAATTAAAATTTTGTTAACACAAATGGAACCCTCCTCTCTATATATTATTTAATAAAATAAGTGAATTTTAGTACATTATATAATTACATCAATAAACAAATATACTCTATTTTATAGTCTATTTTGGAATTGATTTCTAGAATTTTCATTCCTTAATTTATAAAGAATTTTGAAGAGCGTAGATTTAATAATAAAATAATATTCTTAGGTTTAATGGATGAAACAAAACGTTCCCAAATTGTTTTAATGTTTTAGACTTCTACTCCTAATAGTACACACCTTTACTATAGACTCCTTTATTGGTTTTATAATTTCTCACCCCTTTATTGGTTTTACAATTTCTCATCGAAGAATTCTTAGCATCACCTACCGGAACTATTCGACGGAGTACGTGAAAAATAGATTTGAAAAGTAATCTTTTTATAATCTTTTAAGGAAAGAAAAAAACAAGAAGAAGATTTTGTATTGAAAAAATATTTTTACATATGGCATAATATTCAAAAATTCACCATGTTTAGTGCCTTTAATCATAACACAAAAAAAACACATATTCCATTATTCCATTTTTGTAATCTATTAATGTAAAATGCTCACAAAATATCATTTGAACGAAACACATATCAAAAGAGTATGTCTTTAACTAATCACAGGTGCTTGTAGTCCAACATCTTTTGAGTGTGGAAACTCAAGTAAACCATTTTCCTATTTCGTTGAAAATTTCCGTTACGATATGTGGAGAAATTGATTTTCTCCGATTGAAATATTTGTCCTATCTTTGAGGGCATCAAAAGTACAATTTTATTCCTTGTATATATGAGAAATAAACATCTCACTGAAATTCCCAATTAGCACCCTTATTTTATTCATCTAGTTATTGAGCATTGGTGGATCAAAAGTAGGCATTCCATTTTCTCAACCAATAACAACCTTTGAATCCCCATAGACAACCTATGTCTTAATGAATAACAATCTTGCACAATATGAAACTCCTCATAGTGCAATGATCTAAACCTCAGTGTTTATGCCTAAACCATTGTTCCAACAAAAGTGATAAAAATTACATGTATTTAAGACAAAGTATGCCCCTGTACCGCACACATTATGATTTGTTTCCCCATCAAAAAATCCCACAGGATATCTACTCCATATCTTCACTTGTTGTATGCATATCATTGTTCTCTTATGTGCCACAATCCCAATATAATTATAAAATGTGCATATTTTTATGAAAGTTTTGCTAATGTCCAATGGGATATTATAAAACATTTAAGCATTTCTTCTCTTCCAAATGCAACATAAAATACAAAAAGGAAGGGTTTTAAATTCCTTGTACACAAATTTCTATTCCTTTAGACATGTATCTATTGATGTAGTATCCCAACCAACATTTATTTTTAAAATGTTTAGCACACTAGTCCAAATGGAAAACACATATGGAACTTGAGGAATAGATGGAAGATATCCTTATCAACCTTGCACATAACAAATCTTCCAAGAAGAATGAATCGTCTCCAACATAGATTCTACGAACTCACTACTAAATATTGACCCAATTTTTGATGTTACCTTTTCGTTCTTGTGATGATGATTTTTAGCTATAACGACAAAACAAGATTTCATGGAATGTCATTTCTGGTACAACCATACTTTCGACCTCTTCATTTTTTTCAAAATTCTGACAATAGGAGTCGTCGAAAATTTTACACTGGTTCATCAGAAAACCTTTTCAGAGGATTGAAAACAAGAAAACTTATTTTTGTCATCAAGAAGTGCATCAGAAGATAGAATATATCCTGCTATAGTTACAACATTTATTTCGTTGGAAAGGGCGTCACTAGACCAACATTGTCAATATTTCTTTAATAAATATTGGGACTAACCCTTAATAGTTGTGTCGTTTTTTTCAACAGAAAGGGTGTCACAAGATCGACGATATTTTGCAATGAACATGTCATACTTGTGACGTTTCTACCGTCAAAAATAGCATTGGAATACTGACAGCTAGGAAAATATTTTAAAATATTTTGCAACAAACCTACCATAGTTGCTATATTTTTTCCTTCAAAAGGTGCATTGCAAGACTAACGTATTCAATAAGTTTTTAAAAAGATATTGTGTTGAACTGGCCATAGTTGTGGTGATTGTCCCATTATAATCGATGTCAGACAACCAATGTCCATGCACATAAGACCACCAAAATTTATAAAGAATGGGCGTCAGAAGACAGACGATTATGGAAGTTAAAAAAAAAATGATTCCCTATAAGGAATATTCATGATGATCATGGCACAATTTGTTATGCAACTAGCTCACAAAATAGAAGAAAATATAGATGAACGACTTAATAATTATTCACTTCGAGGGGGAACCTCCATTACATTACATAAATGAACAATTCTTGGATGATTGAAATGACAAAACCTCCTTTCTACATATAGGAGACCAAGGGTTCACAATATACTCAGATACGACAAAAAAATAATAATGTAAGGGCACAACAATAATAATAGTGGACTTCTATGGGGCACAATAATAACAATATGGGGACTACATGGGCATAACAATAACAATAAGGGGGCTACACTAACGATAACAATAAGGTGATACACTAGTATTATAGGGACCTAACATGCCCCTATCCTTCAAAAAAAAATTTCCTTAACGCTTGAATAGTTATGGATGCTTCTATATAAAATTCTCATCCTCCCATGTGGAATTTTGAGCGGGTAAGTTCTTCCACTTGATGAGATACTCTGAAATTGATTTATTTTGTAGCTGTCGATTTCTTGTTTCTATGACTACTTCAAGCTCCAATATGATTTTTCCTTCCTCGTCAAGTTCTTGCAATATTGTTTGAACTGAGAGCTTGTCACCCATAAACTTCTTTAAGCATGAAACATGGAAAATTGGGTGCACTCAAGCATATACAGGAAGCTCCATTTTGTATGCCATAGTACAAATATTTTGCAACAACTTGTAAGGACCATAATAATTTGGTGATAATTTATTATCCTTCTTAGCTTGCTTGAGGGGCATTTTTTTTGTATGGTTGTATCCATAAAAATACCTAGTCTCCTATATCAAAACTTTTTTCGCTGCGATGTTGATTTTTCTCGTGTTTCATTCGATTTTGTGGCAAAGTGAGGTTATCCTTTAAGAGTTGGAGAACTTGTTGTTGATGCTCGATGTGATCTTCCACTGCTTGAACCTTATAATTTTCTCTTAACGATGATGTGATGGATAGTGGATGATATCCATAAAGTGCCATAAATGGGGTCATTTTTGCTGCAGTATGGAAGGAAGTGTTATACCACCATTCAGCCAGAGGTAACCACTTGACCCATTGTGTATGTTTATTAGATACAAAGCAATGTAGATATCCTTCCAAATATTTTTTCACTATCTCATTTTTCCCATCAGATTGAGGATGATAAGATGAACTATGAGCTTATTGAGTACCCAAACAAGAAAATAAAATTTTCCAACAATTTACAGTTAAAATGGGATCTCTATTGCTTACAATAATCTTTGGGTTTCCATGTATCTTTTGAATTATTTCCATAAATTCAATAATAACTGTACTGGATTTAAATGGATAAGATAATGCACAAAAGTGTGCATACTTGGTAATTCTATCAACTACCACCACGATGACACTATTTCCTTTGGACTTGGGTAAAGCTGTGAGAAAATCCATTGAAACCTCCTCCGAATGTTGACTTGGAATGGATAAAGGTTGCAACAGACCTGAGGGCTTAATTGTCTCAACTTTATTTTACTGGAAAACCAAACATTCTGCCACAAACTGCTATGAAACCAACTCCAAAAATAAAAGAAATTAGAGATCAACACCTTTGAATTCAACCACTTTGAGGGGCCAACCTCCTTTATATTACATAAATGAACAATTATTCGATGATACAAATGAAAAAACCTCCTTTCTATATATAGGAGTCCATGGGGTCACAATATAATCCTAGCCGACCTAACAATAATAATGTAAGGGCACAATAATAACAATATGGGGGTTGATTCTTTTTTAGGAGAGTTTGAGAAAGGATGAAGAACTCTAGGGTTTATTCTAATGCTCTCCTTCCCTCTGTCATCGTCAGAGTGTTGCTCGGCCCTAAAGCCTGCTTCAGACTGAGACCAGCTATGCCGCTGAAGAATCATAAGCTGTAACTTACGAGCAGCATTCCTGGAGGAAGTTCTAGGTTGGAGGGCGACCGAATCACAGAAATTTCTGCTCTCTCAACCGTAGACAGGAAAGGATTTCTCTGTGATTTGAAGGACGTCAGTGTTGAGCCCCAAAGATGTCCTTTTCTTCCATCACATTTCACTTCATTTCCTTTGTTCCTTATCAATTACAGGCTTAAATGATCAATAGGATTAATTAAAGTTGCTTTAAGAATGTATATAATGACTAACTTTCTACACTTTCATGGTTTTGTTGTTGTAGTAATTTTTGACTAGATTTAGCTACAGAATGCAGCCATTCTGTAGCTAGTTGCCGATTCCGCAGTTGTCTTCATGTTTTCCCAGGTTCCAGGTGTCACCTCAAAGAAACATGCATATGGGTGAATTCTAGACTTCATCCACATTATTCCTTGCTCCCTACGAAGTCTGAGCAGAACTCTACAGGTGGTTATGCATGTGGGAAACCAAAACTAGGAGATAGACTTCTAATAGGACAAGGACTGTACATATGTCTTTAATCATAGTACGAGACCACCACCAGAGTTCTAATTTGATTTTAGTTGGGAAAGACATTTAATCCTATTTTATCTCAAGAGAAGTTATGTAATTTTCTTATAAGAATGACTCGGGAGACCGAGAAACAACTAGCTAGATTTATGTTTTGTTGCTAGATCTCAGAAAACCGTGATACTTTGTTTTTGAAATACTTTTTGTTTAATGAAAGAAGCATCACTTTATTGAAAGATATGAGGCAATATTGAGGATATTTGTATGCTGATCCGATGGTAGAGGGCCCCTACTGCCCGAGAGGCTTCATGCACATTGCTTAGATAAGTAACTTTAGCCTTGTTGCATTCCTAGTTTAAGCAATTTTCTGAACTTTGTGTTTTATCTTCACTTGCATTGGATGCTACAGTTTAGTATTGTTCTTACGAATTATTCCAAAATATCACTAATATTGAATGAGGTATAAATGTATTATTTTAGGATTTAGTTTCATTTCTTTGAACTTTATGTTTTTGTGCTCAATTACATCAGTTGTTACAGCTAGTCTTGTTCTTATTAATCTCTTCCAAAATATCACTAACTTTGGATGAGACATAGCTGTGGTATTTCAGAGCTTACTGTGTTTTGTTGAAATTTGTGTTTTTATTCTCATTTACATCACATGTTACAGCTAGTCCTATTCTATGAATTATTCCAAAATACCACTAACCCCGAATCAGACAGAGCTGGAACATTTCAGTGATTAGTTGCATTATAAGTGTAGTTGTAGTACTCCAGAGATTAATGGTGCACTAGTTCAGTTTTTGTTCACTGTATTTCAAGTTAGATTAATGGCACTCTAGCTCAGATTCTGTTCACTGTATTTCAAGTTAGGATAATGGCATTCTAGTACAGTTGTGGTCACTGTATTTCAAGTTTGAATGATTGCATTTTAGTTCAGCTTTATCCATTGTATTGTTAGTTTTATTAGTCAGTTGTATGCTAGTTTTGTTCCATTAGATTTCAAGGCCTTCATTATTTACAAACTACTATTGTTATTAATCTCTTCCAATACATCATCATATGGACAGGAATTAGTGATATCAGTTCAAGGCCTTGACTGTTCTGCAATCTCTTATAATTGTGCAAATAGCCTTTTTCCCAAAAACTATTCCAAAAGACTTCTAATTTCCGAATAAGGCTTAGTAGTGACAATTTAAGTTGCAGAATGGATCAATTCCAGTGTCATAGGTTAATTTAGAGTAGAATTCCTCACTGTGTTGCAGACTATCTTTTCCAAATATGTTCTAACAAATTTCTAGCCATGGATAAGATTTCCTCTGTGATCTTGTAGGTGATTGTTAACTTAGAAGAACCTCATGGCACTAACTTATCCTTTTCTCAAAGTTATTCCAACATATTTCTAATGAATGAATGGGATTGAGTTCATGTTGTGAGTTATTGAGTTCTTGCTATGAGTTATTTTTCTTGTTAAAGTATTTCATTTTCTGTTCTCAAGAGCCATACATAATTTAGAATAGGTTTTTCTCTGTTATAGTGTGACCAACAACTTCTCTTTGCCAAAACTTAGTTCTTTTCCCTATTGGAATAAAAACACAAAACCCAAAAACATTGGAAAAACACTAAACACAACGTAGTGATAAACAAATACCTAGGCACATATAGTGCACTTCACTTCAACAGTTTACTAACCCTGGTTGACAATTTATGACCTCAATTTAGGAACACTAAGTTGAGCAGACAGTCGGATCCCCTGCAGACCGGATCGGGAGGATTCTCATCCCCAAGGCGACGCATCTGGATGCCAGCGTGGTGTGGAGTCACGAGAAGACATGTGAGTGTCTCAGCCAGGCCCTGTTGGATATTAGCTTGTCGTACCATTACGCTACCCCAGATCCTTGGTATCAGGACGACCTTATTTCCAAAGGAAAGGAAGAATGTAAAGAGACTACTTGGTGTATCATCGAGCCTGCAAAGCTCGGCACTCTAGCCCCTTGATTGAGATGTAGCGAACAGGGAGCCCCTGATTTCCTATCCACTAGCGTTTAGATTCAGATAGTTCTTTTATCTGAAAAAACCATGTTGTTCTGGGTTCATTCAAAAGATCTAGTAAAAGATCTCTCGCTTTCTCTGTAACTCAAGTTGGGTATTCCTTACGCCTCTTAGTGGCTTCTATATGGAGGTAAAAAACTGGAGAACTCTCTTCCTCTCTCATTTTATCATAGTGAAAAGGATGCTTCTATGGTTTTATCCCTTCGTCTGCGAGGTGGGGCTGTGGGACAACCTTCATCAGCTTAGTCCTTCTCTTACAAGAATGGTGTCCATGCATAGCCTCCCAATAAGACTACTTAGCCCTCGGAGGCCCCTAAGCCTTTTTTGGTGGATAAATCATAGGATGTTCCCTCGATAGAAATTTTCCACCCGGAACTTGAAAACCAACATAAAAAATTTACAGAATTTGCCATTATTTTCTGATTCACTCGATTATGGCCTCGCACAATAGATCTATACCAATGGATTCATTTCACCTGGAGCAATAACTAAAAGGTTGTCTTCTACTCGAAGGTCTTCTTCATCAGGGAAAATTTTAAGGATGGAAAATTACCTTGAAGTTTAAAAAATGGGCAAATCTCACTAGTCCCTAATATGCAAACTATAGAATGTTTATTGATGTATTTGTAAAATGATTCAAATTTATAATGATATTATATATACTCTCTATATAATGTTGGTGATTTTTAATGAAAAATAATTTTATATTGTAAAATTTGGGTGAATCACTTTTATAAAAAAATGGAAATTGGTGAATCCTTTTTTTGGAAAATCATGAAAAATTAGCCCACCTGCGAATATTAGCCCCTAAAATTTTCCATGTTCTTCATAGTTGTGTTTGATTTTGACGGGGACTACAAAAAAGCCTTAACTAATGGTCCATGGTTCTGGGGAAAGGAACAGCTATTCCTCACCCCTTGGTTCCCAGACTTTGACCCCTCCATGACAGTCATCACCAAACTTCCCATTTGGGTCACGCTTCCAAATTTACCCTCTCATATTTGGCACTCCTCTATTTTCCAAAGTATTAGAAACTCTTTGGGTCACTTTCTAGCTACGGATCCCTCCAGGGGAGAAAAAGTCTTATACACATTTGGCAGAATTTGTGCTAAGAATGACTTAAGCAAAGGGTTGCTCGATCAAATAATTCTCAAAGTTAGGGATTTGCCTTGGACTCAGACCTTGGATTATGAGAACATTGCGTTTCGATGTCATCACTACCATCAAACAGGGAATCTTAAGAACTCCTGTACCGTATTCCTTACACAAAAGAAGAAAGGACTTAAAAATTTGAAATTTAAAAGCTAGAAACCATGTGATCCACCCCCCATGTATGACAATGATTGCTTCAGCTTGGATGAGGAAGAGATTGAAAATGATGAGGTGGTAGCGATGCAAGAGAAGGAAACAAATTTGGTATACCCTGAAGGGCCCAATGCTTCCTCTAATACTCAGAAAAGATCTCTTGAGTCCGCCTCCTCCGAATCAGATAAGAATACTTCCTTTGATCATCAACAATATTCAAGTGGTTTCATCCCACCCGCCCCATGATGGCTAGGTCAAAGTTTCAAAAAAAAATGAAAGAAATGTCATATTGAGGAATCTACCCATTATGAGCAATTTCTTGTGTTTGTCTCTCATGGTTCCTATGTATCTCTTCTGGATCCTCCATGTTCTCTCTTGGCTATGATATGGGACCAAGGTTGACTGTTCATTACCGGCTTCCCCGCTATCTATTTTCTCTTGCTTGTAACTCCATTTGTACTATATGATTTTAATAGAATCAGTCTTATTCAGGAAAAAAAAAAAACAACAAAACAAAACAATATGGGGGTTACAGGGGTACAACAATAACATTAAGGGGGCTATACTAACAAAAATAAGGGACTACACTAGTAATATAGGGACCTAACATGCCCCTCCCCTTAAAAAAAGTGTTGTCCTCAACGCTTGAGTAGTGTTGGAGGCTTTTGTATAAAATTATCATCCTCCCATGTTGAATCTTTAGTGGATAATTTCTTCCACTTGATGAGATACTCTGAAATTAATCTATTTCGTAGCTATCGAGTTCTTGTTTCCGTGAATGCTTTAGGTTCCAATATTATTTTTCCATCCTCGTCAAGTTTTGGCAATATTGTTTGAACTGGAAAATTTTCACCTATAACCTTATTTAAGCATGAAACATGGAAAACTGGATGCACTCGAGAAGAAGCAGGAAGCTTCAATGCCATAGTACTAATATTTTACAACACCTTGTAAGGACCATATTACTTTGGCGATAATTTATTATCCTTCTTAGCTTGCTTGAGGTACATTTGTTTGTATGGTTGTAGCCATAAAAATACCCAGTTTCCTACATCAAAACTTCTCTCGGTGCGATGTTGATATGCCTGTTGTTTCATTTGATTTTTTGCCAAATTTAGGTTACCCTTTAAGAGATGGAGAACTTGTTGTTGATGCTCGATGTTATCTTCCACTGCTTGAAACTTACAATTTTCTCTTAAAGATGATGCAATGGATGGTGGATGATATCCATAAAGTGCCATAAATGGGTTCATTTTTGCTGCAGTATGGAAGGAAGTGTTATACCACCATTAAGCTAGAGGTAACCACTTGACCGATTGTGTTTTTTTATTAGATAAAAATAACGAAGATATCCTTCGAAAAATTTGTTCACTATCTCAGTTTTCCCATTGGATCGAGGATGATAAGATGAGATATGAGCTAGTTGAGTACCCGAACAAGAAAATAATCCGTCCAAAAATTTCCAGTAAAAATGGGATCTATGTCGCTTACAATAATCTTTGGGTTTCCATGTAGATTTTGAATTGTTTCCATAAATGCAGTACCAACTGTACTTTCTTTAAATGGATTAGATAATGCACAAAAGTGTGCATACTTGGTAAGTCTATCAAATAACACCATGATGATACTCTTTCCTTCGGACTTAGGTAAACCTGTGATAAAATCCATTGAAATCTCCTCCCAACGTCGACTTGGAATCGATAAAGGTTGTAGAAGACCCAGGGTCTTAACTGTCTCAAATTTATTTTTCTGGAAAACCAAACATTCCGCCACAAACTTTTGAATATCATATTTAAGGCCATCCCAAAAAAATTCTTTCTTCACCTTGTGGTATGTTTTTAAAAATCCAGTGTTTCCTCCTAAGGGAGATGTGTGCAATTCCAAAAGAATATTTTATTTTAGTTGGGAATTCTTACAAATATATAACCAATATTTGTACCATAAGGAATCATTTTTCCAACAAAATGTATTAGATGTACTAGGATATTGTTGCAACTTTTGAATGAGTTTCCACACTTCTTCATCCTTCTTCCATTCATCCCTTGCTTCGGTTATCCAATCTGCTTGGATAATAGAAATGGCACATAGAAATGCTTCCACCTCTTCATCCTTTCTTGAGAGTGCATCTGCAACAATATTTAGCTTCCCTTTTTATATATTATTTCAAAGTCATAACCCAACATCTTTGTGACCCATTTTTGATGCTCTTCTGAAGATATTCTTTGTTCCAAAAAGTATTTAAGACTATCATGATCAATTTTTGCCTTGAAGTGTCTTCCCATTAGGTAAGGTCACCATTTATTTAGTGCATGTAGTATTGCCAACATTTCCTTCTCATAAATATCTGTTTGTAAATACTTTCCTTTGATTGGATCACTTTCAAAAGAAATAGGTCTTTCTTCTTTCATTAAAACCGCACCAATTCCATTTCTTGAGGCATCACATTCCACAATAAAGGTTTTTCTTAAGTCTGGCGTACATAAGACCGGTTATAGGCACATTGCCTCTTTAAGATGCTCAAAGGGTTTAGTTGCTTCAAGATACCATGAAAATGCATCCTTCTTCAATAATTTTGTTAGAGGTGCTGGTATTCTCCCATAATTCTTAACAAACTTACGATAATACCCTGTTAACCGGGGAAATCTTCACAACTGCTTTATGGTTGTGGGGACTTTCCATTCCTTAATGGCTTTAATTGTGTTAGGGTCTACCTTAACACCCTTGTGAGATACAATATGACCTAGATATTCCACCTCTTGTACTCCAAAGAAACATTTGGAGGTTTTTGCATATAATTGTTTCTCTTCCAATAGTTTGAGCACCCTATCAACATGTTGAACATGATCCTTCAAACACCTGTTGTAGATTAGTGTATCATCAAAAATTACTAACATAAATTTTCGAAGGAAGGGCTTGAAATTGGAATTCATCAACCCTTTAAATGTAGAAGGTTTTTGCATATAATTGGTTCTCCTACAATATTTTGAGCACCCTATCAAAATGTTGAAAATGATCCTTCCAAGACCTGTTGTAGATTAGTATATCATCAAAAAATACTAGCACAAATTTTGTAAGGAAGGGTTTGAAAATGGAATACATCAACCCTTGAAACATGTAAGGTGCATTGGTAAGGCCAAAAGGCATGACCAAAAATTTATAATGACCCTCATGATTTCGAAATGTTGTTTTTGGAATATCTTCAGTCTTCATTCTAATTTGATTATATCCTGAACGAAGATCCAACTTGGTAAAATAAATTTCTCCATGTAATTCATCCAATAATTCATCAATCACAAGAATGGGAAATTTATCCTTAATAGTGAGCTTAGTGAGCTCCCTATAATCCAGACACATGCACTATGATCCATAATTCTTGTGCACCAATACTACTGGAGTAGAGAAAGAACTTGGACTAGGTTGAATTATACCAGCCTCTAACATTTATGCAATCATACGTTCAATTTCGCTCTTTTGGACATAAGGATATATGTAAGGCCTAATGTTTGGAGGAACACTTACTGGAATCAAATTAATAACGTGATCGTGATCACAAATAGGTGGGAGTCCTTTGGGAGTTTGAAACACCTTGGAATGATTGTCCAAAAATATTTGAAGATCTGGAGATTAGATGATTCTAATGTCAAGACTTCTAGTCATCATAATTGTGCAATTATGCCTCTTTTTTCTTTCTTCAGATGCTTTGTCATGACATTAGAGCTTATTATCTTTACCAGCTTCACTGCGATACCCCGTAATTCAACTTCCTTTCCTTTCGAAAAAAATTTCAAGAAAATTTCTTGAAAATTAAAAGCTACCGTCCCCAAAGATTGCAACCATTGCACTCCTAATACAACATCAGCAGCTCCCATTGGAATGGAAAGAATTGGACTATTCAAAAGATATTTTCTCATGGTTATCTTGATATTATGGCATTTTCTAAAGCAATTTATAGTTCCTCCATTTGCAACCATCACTTGACATTCTGGTGTTGGGTATAGGAAGAAATTAAATTCCTTTGCTACCTTACAATGAATAAAATTATGGGTACTACCCGAATCAATCAACACTATTACCTTTTTCTTCTTGATATGTCCTTGTATCTTGAGAGTTTGAGGAGTGGTAATTCTTGCCAATGCATTACATGATCTGGTCAGACTCATTTATTCTTTCTCTAGGGTTGGTTCCTGGTGTACATCCTCTTTTTTTGAAGTTTTTTGTTCATTTTCTTCCTCCTCTTCACAATCTATGTAAAATAATTTCTTCTCAGCACACTTATTACCTTTAGTCCATTTTCTATCACAACTATAGCAAAGCCCTGTTTCTCTTTTTTTTTCCAATTTTTGTGGTGTCAACCTTGTAGGTTGTGGAATTTAGCAACACTTTCATATTTATATATGTGAGTGGTAGGCTTCATTGTCGCCATAATTTTGCATTCAATTTTTCTTGACAACCTCAAGGCCTTCTCCAATGAATCAGGATCCCAAACACGGACCTCATGTCGGATGTTATCCTTTAAATTACCTATGAAGACATCAATCATATGTTCCTATGGAATATCATTTACCCTTATATTCAATTTTTGGAAGTCCTCAATCTGCTCTACCACTGAACCCTTTTGTTTGAGATTTATCAATTGGCTAAAGAAGGTGTTTCTCTTTGTATCCACATAATGTGCTATCATTTCCTCTGTAAAAATTGACCAAGTGACAATTTTTTTACAGGAGAAAAGCCATCGATACCATACAAATGTATTTTGTTCTAAATATAAAGTTTCAATGCATACCTTTTGTGTGTTTTGCACATTATTTAGATCAAAATATTGCTCCATCTGTAGTATCCATGTTATGAGATCCTTTCCATCAAAATTCCTCATATCGATCTTTGGAATATGGTGGGTCTTCAATCCAACATTAGAGTTTATGAAATCACGATTAATATTTATTTGGTTCTCATCATAAGTTTCCTCTACTATATTTTTTCCATTAGGAAACAATTCTTCTATCAACTTTTTCAAACCTTCCATGTCTGCTTTTAGATCATTCTTCATGTCTTCCATGTTGTCTTTCATTTTTTCTTCTATACCATCCATCTTAGCTTCCATGTATTCCATGCCATTCTTCAAACAATCCATCTTAGCTTCCATGCCTTTCTTCAAACCATCCCTATTAGTTTCCATGCCCTTCTTCAAACTTTCCATCTTAGCTTCCACGCCTTTCTTCAAAACTTCCATTTCATTTTTTTTTGCTCTTTGCGAGAGTGATATTTGGTGCACTTGCTCTTGTAATTTTGATATATCATGTTGCACTTATTCATCTTCATGAGTCATAGTAGAGTATTCTGAGGGCTTAATGAGTGTTGAACTATTTTTAGGGGGAATTTTATAACCCAATAATGATATCTATGCTTCAATATGCCCTTGGAATCACTTCAAACTAATTTTTCAAACAAGACTTATGAAATTTGAAAACAAATACACACCTTCTTCTTGTTATTGAGGAGCTCAATATTGAAACTGAATTATCTCTGTGATTTTGAAACTTCAATATCTAAAATTTGGTCTTATATTAGCCCTCTAAATCTTCTTTCGAATGCCATAGGTCTGACTTGATTTGGATTCTTCAAGACAGATTTATGCCCAATCTCCCATAATGTCCTAATTATGGACTAGTTCTGTAGAGAAAACTTGTACGGTGTGCCATGTGTCAATGTTTCCTCCTTCGGCACTGAAATTGATACACAGGAAAATACAGTCCATGTCATTTCGGCCACTCTTTACAAAATTCCAATATTTTTCTCAGAGAAAGAGTTATGATGATTTTCCCAAAGTCACCTCGTTTAGATGAAATTCGGGAGCATGCAAAAACCCTAACTTCCACATATCATATCTCCCAAAATATTGCGAACCAAGATTTGAAATTTTTACACACCATTCCCCACGCTTTTGGCTTCTTGTGATAAAAAATCAGCATATGAACCTTCGTAGAAAAATAATTATAGTGAAAATTACACGAGGACTTGTTTGGAGTAGTGAAACCCTAGAATCCAAAGCTCTGATTCCAAATGTTATAAAACCAACTCTGAAAATAGAAGAAAAGAGAGATCAACACCATAGAATTCAACCACTTCAAGTGGGAAACCTCCTTTACATTACATAAATAAACAATACTTCGATGATACAAATGAAAAAACCTCCTTTCTATAAATAAGAGTCCATGGGGTCACAATATAATCCTATCTGACCTAACAATAATAATGTAAGGGCACAATAATAACAATATGGGGATTACAGGGGTACAACAACAACAATAAGAGGGCTACACTAAGAATAATAATGGACTACACTAGTAATATAGGGACCTAACACAAAATTTTGAATATCATATTTAATGCCATCCCAAAACAATTCCTTCTTAACCCTATGGTAAGTTTTTAAAAATATTGAGTTCCATCCTAAGGGCAAGGTGTGAAATTCCAAAAGAATATTTTGTTTGAGTTGGTAATTCTTACAAAGATATAAGTGATATTTGTACCATAATGAATCCTTTTTCCAGCTAAATGTATCAATTGTACTAGGATCTTATTGCAACATTTTAATGAGTTCGCACACTTATTCGTCATTATTCCATTCATCCCTTGCTTTGGTTATCCAGTCCCATTGGATAATAGAAATGGAACAAAGAAATGCTTCCACATCATGATCCTTTCTTGAGAGTGCATATGCAACAAAAATTTTCTTCCCTTTTTTGTAGATGATTTCAAAGTCATAACCCAACATCTTTGTGACCCATTTTTGTTGCTCTTCTAAAGATAATATTTCTTCTAAAAAGTATTTAAGACTACCATGATTCTTTCTACCTTGAAGTGTCTCTTCTTTAGATAAGGTCACCATTGCTTAAGTGCATGTAGTATTTCCAACATTTCCTTCTCATAAATAGATTTTTGTAAATACTTTCCTTTGACTAGATGATTTTAAAAAACAACCGGTCTTACTTCTTACATTAAAACAACACCATTCCATTTCCCGAGGCATCACATTCCACAATAAAGTTTTTTTTGAAGTCTGGCGTAGCTAATACTAGTGCTTGGCACATTTCCTCTTTAAGATGTTCAAAGGCCTTAGTTGCTTCTAGAGTCTAGGAAAATGCATCTTTCTTCAGTATTGTTGTTAGAGGTGCTGTAATTATCCCATAATTATTAAAAAACTTGTGATAATAACCTGTTAACCTAAGAAATCCACGTAGATGCTTTATGGTTGTGGGGATTTTCCATTCCTTAATGGCTTTTATTTTTTTAGGGTTTATCTTAACACCCACATGAGATACAATATGATCCAGATATTCCACCTCCTATACTCCAAAGAAAAATTTGGAGGTTTTTGCATATAATTGTTTCTCCTACAATAGTTTGAGCACCCTATCAACATGTTGAACATGATCCTTCCAAGACTTGTTGTAGATTAGTACATCTTCAAAAAATACTATCAAAAAATTTCTAAGGAAGGGTTTGAAAATAGAATTCATCAAACCTTGAAAAGTAGAAGGTGCATTAGTAAGGCCAAAATGCATGACCAAAATTTCATAATGACCCTCATGAGTTATAAACGTTTTTTTTAGAATTTCTTTAGCCTTCATTCTTATTTGATGATATCCTTAACGAAGATCCAACTTGGTGAAGTAAATTTCTCCATGTCATTCATCCAATAATTCGTCAATGAAAGGAGTGGGAAATTTAACTTTAATAGTGAGCTTATTTATCTCCCTCTAATCTAGACACATGTGTTATGATCCATCCTTCTTGTGCACCAATACTATTGGAGCAACACTTCTTGGAATCAAATGAATAGCGTGATCATGATCACGAATAGGTGGGAGGCCTTTGGGAGTCTCAAATATCTGAAATGATTGTCCAAGAATTTTTGGAGATCTTGAGAAATATATGATTTCGATGTTTAAATCTATAGTGAGCATAATTGTGAAATTACACCCCATTGTTATTTCTTTAGAATCCTTTTCATGCCATTAGAGTTGATTATCTTTCCTAGTTTCCCTGCGATACCCCTTAATTCAACTTCCTTTCCTTCCCTAAAAAATTTCAAGAAGAGTTCTTGAAAATTAAAAGCTACAATACCCAAATACTGTAACCATTGGACTGCTAGTACAACCTCAACACCACCCATTGGAATGGAAAGCATTGGACTATTTAATACATATTCCCCCATGGTTAGCTTTATATTATGGAATTTTCTAGAGAAATTTATAGTTCCTCCATTTTAAACCATCACTTGACACTATGGTGCTGGATATTGGAAGAAATTCAATTCTTTGGCTATCTTACAATGAAATAAATTATGAGTACTACCTGAATCGATCAACACTATTACCCTTTTCTTCTTGATATTCCATTTTATCTTGAGTGTTTGAGCAGTGGTAATTCCTACCAATGCATTACAACATATAGCCAGATTCATTTATTCTTTGGCTAGGGTTGGTTCCTGGTGTATATCTTCTTCTTTTCAAGTTTCTTGTTCCTTTTCTTCCTCATATGCACATTCTTTGTAAGATGATTTCTTCTCATCACACTTATGACCCTTAGTGTATTTGCTATCACAACTGTAACAAATCCCTTTTTCTCTTTTTTCTTCTAAATGTTGTGGTGTCAACATTGTAGGTTGTGGAAGGCTGGTAGTAGCAACACTTCCATATTTATAGTTGTGAGTGGTAGGCTTCTATGTTGCCATGATTTTGCTTTCAATTTTTCTTGCCAACTTGAATTCCTTCTCCAATGAATCAAATTCCCAAAGGAGAACCTCATTTTTGATATTATACTTTAAAGCCCCCATGAATAAATCAATCCTACACTCCTCTGGAATATCATTTACCCTTATATTCAATATTTGGAAGTGCTCAATGTGCTCCGCCATTGAACCCTTTTATTTTAGATTTATCAATTGGCTAAAGAAGGTGTTTCTCTTTTGTATATTAATAATGTGCTATCGTTTCCTCCGTAAAAATTGGTCAAGTGACAAGTGGTTTACGAGAACAAAGCCATCAATACCATACAAAATGATTGGGTTCTAAATATAAAGTTGCAATGCATACCTTTTGTGTGTGTTTCACATTATGGATATCAAAATATTGTTCCATATGTAGTATTTATGTTACCGGATCCTTGCCATCAAAATTCCTCATATCTATCTTCGAAATATGATGAGTCTTCAATCCAACGTTAGAGTCTATGAAATCATGATTAACATTTCTTTTTTTCTCATCATTATTTTCATCTAATACCTTTTCGCCATTAGGAAGCATTTCTTGTAGCAACTTTGTCAAAATTTCCTTCAAACCTTCTATATATCTTATAACAATATTTATATAAATTATTTTTTTATTAGTGCATATATGACGGTTGGATCGATTTTATATATCATAACATTTCGTTTCTTTTCATTGTAATATTTAATCATCCATATATTTAATCAGTGGTGTAACATTTCACGACATTGGACGACACAATAGAATAAATTAAAATGCATTTTATTATATATGAATAAGACACTCTTTGTCATGAAAAATGGGATAGTTATTGACAACTTATCATCTGTCAATTAGGATATTGCGTCCATTACATTTAAAAAAATGTCTGATTTTCATAGAAAATTGTTTCAAAAGATACAACAACTTGCATTGATATCCAAATAGATCATCATTCTTCATTGGAATTTTTTTAGTATTGGTTGAGCTACTTCCATTATTTGAGTTATTTGGATGGAAGTTTTGTTGATTGCATCTATTTTTTTTGTCTTCTTCTTGTTCCATATGCAAACATAAAAATAAAGTGTAACGAGTGTATCTACATTGGTGAGAATACTGAAAATTGAAATGAATAACATACATCAATGTAAATGGAATAGCAATGTACCATAGCAATAAGTAACTCATGAATTGTACACATGGTTTCAAAACCAAGTCTCATGCCTTATTGTCACAATACTTTCATTGACGTAATTCAATACTTTGTTTTCTGCAAGTTTTGTACCCCATAATAAATCATAGATTGAATATAAATGAATATTTTTTTATTAATGATAAACTCAGAGAAGTAAAACAACATAGATTCTTACAAAATCCATGATTAAATTTTGATATGCCAACATATACTCAAAACCCATATTTAACCCAGTGTCAATCAATTAATTTGATGCCTTTTCATCATATGTTAGCACCTATTTGAAGACATTCAAGGATGGTTGTTGTAAAACAACTTAAAATATACAAAAATGAAATCTTTAGTTATTATAAGCAAATATTAACAATTAGTCACAAACTTTGATAGCAACACTTTTCTTCCTTTCCATCATGTTTTATGTGATGAATGGGTTCCATTTTGTTTTCTTTTCTGCAAAAAAATACTTGAAAATGAATATTTAATGCTAAATTATTTGTTTATGTGTACCTAATAGAAAAATTATATGGTTACATATATTTGAAGCACACTTTTGTTGAGATGGCTCCTCCTGTGATGCAATTATTTCCATTTCTTTGAACTTCTCCTTGTACACTTTTTTAGACATTCCTACTAGCATGCTTCAAATATCATATCGTTGATCCCTTGGGATTTTCATAATATTCTTGTAAAAGTAATAAACTATTTTTATATTGATATATGAAAAATAAATATAACAAAACAAATATTAATAAATGATAGTTTTGTAGTAATATATGCATAAAATTCTATAAATTTTTTTTAATTAGGAACATTACTTTTTGTATTATTATTTTTTGTTATATGTTTTTTCTATCGTAAGTATGACAAGTTTTATTGACCATAGCTCTAGAAAAACTCAATAGTTTTAATATAACTTGGTTCTCGGAATCATTGGATTAATTTTTGTATTGTAAGTGGAAAATATGTCTATACATTCATTCAAATAAATCCCTCATATTTCTATAAAAAAATCCCCCCCTTTTCATTAACCTCCAAAACCATTCCAGATGAGCTAAGGACCAATTCATCATCATTTACATGTTCTACAATTTTTTTTCGTAGAACAACATTCTTTTCCTTTGTTTTTGGTTCCTATAGAACATTAAACATATGTGAATTAATAGTTTCTTTGAAATATGTTACCTAATATTCTTAAGTATATTATTAATGAACAGTCAAAAGAAAAAAACTCATATTGAATAGTATTTTTCATTCACTTGATTCATCCTTCTGTAATTTTTCCATCATTATTTTACGCTCTTCTGCACAGATCAGAAATAAAATTATTGAGCTTCCTCATTTTGTGGCTCTGCATGACACAAACTAATATATATTACTTAAACTTACATATAGTTCAAACACATTTATTTTGTCAAGAATTTACAAAGAACTTTCATTTTTTGTTTTTTGGATGTGCTATCATTGTGTCAGTCAATGTTTTTGTTACTTGACAACTTCTTAGAAATTTTTTATGAACATATAACCTATACTAAAGACATTAATATATTATAAATAAATCACATAATTTTCAGTGAAAAAAAGCTCTGGAAACCAGTACACTTATGTGAATAAACACACCGGTGCATTTAATTCAGCTAACACACTTGGCATTTAATTATTATGCACCGATAACACAAATTAATTAAAAAAAAAAACTTTAAATTATGACAGTGTGATATGTAACAATAAAAGCACCACCATCATAGTAAAAAATGAAAACAAGAAAATAGACACATGTTTTTAACTTAACAATGTTATTTATCATAGGTGATCGAATACGTTATATAAAAACGGGGCACTGGTGCGTTATAATTTAGTAAACACACCAGGATTTTAACTATTGAGCACCAACAACGAAAATTATTTTTCTTGAAAAAATCAAATTATACGGTGTAATATGTAATGATAAAAGCACTGTCATCGTGGTAAAAAAGAAAACAAGAAAATAAACATGTTTTTTGACTTAACGATTTTCTTTTTCATAGGTGTTCCAGTGCGTTATATAAAACATGGGGCACCAGTGCATTATAATTTAATAAACACACTAGAATTTAATTATTAATTACCAACAACGATTTTTTTTTTTGAACTTTAAATTATGATGGTGCAACATGTAATGATAAAAGCACTGTCATCACAGTAAAAAGCGAAAACAAAAAAACAAAAACATGTTTTTTGACTTAACTATGTTATTTTTCATAGGTTCCCCAATGTGTTATATAAAACATGAAGCACCCGTGTGTTTTATAAAACATAGTGTATCAGTAGATGAAAGTCGTTTTCTAAAAAAATGGACATGGCCCATAGGCTTTGGACCTCATTCAACAACTAGTTTCCATGCTTTACATGTGAAAAAATTTAATACACAAACACCTTAAATCTAAAATTCCTAAAGCGAAAAACCCTAATTGTGAAATGGTAGAGGGATTTAAACCCTATGGTGAAATTTTGCAGTCACATAGTAAGAATACACAAGAGTTTAAGGAAAGTATTGAACTTTTTTGCTTTTCTTTTTAATTTTAATTAAATCTAAATAGGAAAAGAAATTGTAAAAAAATTATTAGTAAAATAAATAGTAAACTTCTTACTATGTACGATTTTTATTATTTTCTGAATATTAATTAAATATAAGAGAAATTGTGAAGTTTTTTAGTAAAATCAACTGTAAAATTTAAATTTTACTATGCAGAAGTTTGAGTGAATCACCATATCTTTCAAATTATGATATTTTGAATAATAGATATGTGGTTATAAAGTATTCTACTACTCCACAGTGCTCCCGATATGTCTCTCTTGGAAATATCTCTTTTAATTAAACCTAATACAAAATAGCTAAAAAACCTATTCGTAAACTGAAACTAAAATTTTAAAATTCTACTATGCACGTTTTTTAGTGAATCACCATACCTTTCCACTTCTGATCTTCTAAATAGCTATGTTGTTCCAAAGTATTATGATGCTCACACTGCTTCCATTTTGTCTCTCTTGCAAATCTCTCCCATAAAATTTTGGGAAAAATAATGAAATGGTGAATAACTTCTTACTATTTAAAATACTTTATGAACTTAGATTTTAAAAAATCATTTATTGCTCATTTTTCAATTAAAAAAAAAGTGTGCATTTTTTTCACTTTTTCTTAATGTCAGTGTGTTTCATAAGAAAATTCACCGATGCATTTTCGTGTAACGCACACTGGTTAAGATAACTTATCGGTGCACTAAATTTTTATAATACACTGATATGATAGAATTCCCCTTTTTTTCATATTACCGGAAACTAGTGCAGTTACTATTTTAATGCTCTGGTGTGGTTATTTTTTTTTTTTCACAAAGAAAAAATTCGTAATTTTATTTATGAGTAAACAAAATTACATGTTACATGAGCTAGTTAACGTCCAAAGACGTACAAATTGTCGCAGATAAAAAATGCAAAGAAATGAAATTAGGATTTTCTCCCTTTTTTCTTTTCAACCTTACGCCAAGCACCTTGTGTTGGCGTGGTCTCGATAAGGACAAGCTGATTTTCTTCCGCTTGTGCTCCATTGTCCTTATCAGAGTTTGATGTGTCTGAAGTATGTGTTCTTTTGTAACCCCCACTGTCTGGTGCTCCCGGAACCATATCATGCTGAGTCTTTTTGGTGGTGTCAAGTGGATCTTGCATTTCCTGTTCTTGTGTGCCCAAGGAGGTATCTGTTTGCTGATTCTCATGTGGTGAGGGTTCCTCTTCTTCGTCCTGTTGTTCTGGCTCCTCAGAGGGAAATTTCCATCCTTTAGCAGATTTTCCTGGTTTCTTCTTTTTTCTGTTGTCCCTTTTTGCTGCCGAGCATGAGTTTTGTAAGTGTCCTGTGCACCTGCATATCCAACATCTGAAGGCTGTGTTCTCATAGTATAGATGCTGAGTCCATATCTCTTGTTTATTATTCAGCATAATGCACTCTGGGAGTCCTTTGCTCAAGTCAACCTCCACACAGATTCGTGCAAAGGTGAAGATGCGCTCCTCCAGGCGTTGAGTGTCTGTTTTAATGTATCTGCCAAGGGTGTTTCCAATGCAGCCAAGTACATTTTCATTCCAAAAATGTAGCGGGAGGTTGTAGAGCCTAACCCAGACCGACATTCTAGTTACGTCCATGGTGTTGGCATCAAAATGGGGAAACCATGGTGTGATGAAGAGTCCCGTGGAGCCCCAGAACCATGGTCCCTGGCTAAGGATGGAATCCCTAACCTCAATAGATGAAAATTTGACAATGAAGAACCCCTTGGAACATAGGTGTATTTCGCATTCCATGGTCCAGTTTGTGAAAATCCAATGGAACAGCTCCATTGGTTTGGGCCAGAAACAGTTGAATTTGCCTATTATTTCTTGGGATTCGTAGGCATTTCTATGCTCATCAATATCTAGATTGTCTATCTTTATTTCAGGCACATTGTCCTGCAGTTCCACAATGTATGGCTTGGGAGAGCTTTCTGCAGGGGCAACAGGTGCTGCAGTTTTGTTTTTGTCCCCCTGTAATACATTTATGTATGTACCTTTTGTGTTTACTTTTTTGGATGCACTTGCACCCATGGGGGTTCCATATGCTCTGTTTTGGCCCATCATTCCACCTCTCAGTCTGAGGTTGAGGCAAATAGAAGACCCAGTAGTAATGGCATAATCTTTCAGAGTGCAGGTATCATCTAAAGCTTTTCCCCCAAAAATTAATGACTGTAAATGGAATGGGTACCCCGCAACAGCCTGGATTTTTTCCTTCAGATAAAGAATCGATTCTGTGTGCCGAATCCATAAAATGATACTATTTCCAAAGGGAAGCTTAATGAATATTTGGTATGGGACAGAGCCTACCTGAAGATCGATATTGTGGGTATGCTGACTACCCTTGGGTACATTAAAGGCGGGTGCGCAGACCAGTGTTCGGTCCTTAGCATTGTAAATGGTATCGACTGCTGGCTTATCCTGGATCCCCTGCATCTGTGGCGACCAAGCAAGTTCTGGTAACCATGCAAATAAAATGAAAGCCGGCAGGAGGGCAACGCACCCACGAAACCCCTCAAAGCACGCGCCAGCACCAAGATCTTGGACATACAGTAAAAGGGTTCCATCTAGCAAGTTTGAAACCCAGTGCGAGCACCCAGACCGCTAGTCAGTGTAGCAGGGGGTCCCAAAAAACCACCCCACCATCTTCAAGCCGCCCAAATGAATAAACTGGTACCCACACCCCATAGAGACATCTCCACGAGGGATGGAAGAGAACCCCCAGTGATCGATTCTATGGCAGCACCCCCCGAACAGCGAGATCCGACCAGCGGCGGCAGCGATGGAAGCAAGAAAACCTAGGTCAACAGAAAAATTGCCCGCGCACTCCATCTCCAGTCCCTTTCTATCAGTTAGTCCCTCTGGTGTGGTTATTAGTGAAACACATAGGTGCAATTAGTTTTAGAAGAGCATACATATGATAGAATTCATTTTTCCTTTTCGAAATCCAAGAAACGGGTGCGATTATTATTTTATCGCACTAGTGCAATTTTTATCGAAATGCATCGGTGTTATTAGTGTTATAAGAGCACCGATATGATGGAAATTCTTTTGTATTTTCGAAAAGCTAGAAACCAGTGTGGTTATTATGTTAACGCATTGGTGTTGTTATTAAGGAACGTGTTGGTGGGTTGAAGTTTACAAGAGCACCAATGTGCTTTAAAATTTATCTGAATTTTTAATTTCAAATAAAATGTCATATTCATCTAAAATTATCCTTTAGGATGCATCCACATGAGTTACAACAGTGCATAGTATAATTTTCTATCTTAAACTAGCCTTATACTTGAAAACTAGTTTGAAAACTATATTGAAATTTAGATTGTGGTCATATGGTTCTCGAAATTAATTTGAGGAATGTACACAAAAAATTATTGTTGATTTTATTCAAATTCAGAGAGAAAATCTCATAATATCAAATATCCAATTCTTTAGGTTCCAACTCATTCCATATTGCTCAAGTTCCTTCGCGGAGTTCTCCCTTTCCATCTCTAGTAAGTTCAAATTTTATTTGTATTTCGATTATCTAATTGAATTTTTTTTATCCATGTCAATTTGAATAAAATTATATCCTAATTTGCAAGATCCTAATTCAGAATTGAGTTAAGATGTAGAAAATATTCCCCCATTTCAAAAATGTCAGAAGCTCTTATCAGAAGCATCATACCACAAGGAGTTGGTAGATGAGAATGGACAGTCACTTCACCTCGCAAATTGGAACATGACATCTTCCAACCATAGTTATGGGTCAACGATGGAAATAATTGTTTGGTATAATATAATTTCAATAAACCAATTGTCATTAGGGGAATTTTGAGGTCTAAATGGGCCTCCTAAGGAAATTATAAAATAATAATGGAAATAATAAAATAAGATTTGATTACATCATCAAATTTTAGAGGGAAAAAAGAAAAAAACTACTTTTTCAACTCATATTTGCAACTTATCTACCATTTCGAGCGGTAGTACTCGTTGGATGAAAATTTTTATTCCTCATCCAAGGAGTACCCATGCTACATACTTTCGATGGGTCGTGCTACACAAAAAATGAGAAATACATGAAAAATGTGATTCACGTTTTTCATGTATTTTTCATTTTTCGTGTAGCACGACCCATTGAAAGTATGCAGCATGGGTACTCCTTGGATGAGGAATTAAATTTTGCATCCAACGAGTACTCCCGCTCAAAATTTGAGTAAAAACTTTGGGAGATAAGTTGAAAATATGAATTGAAAAAGTAGTTTTATTATTTTATTATTTTTTAATATTTTTACCCTTTTACTTTAAAAATGGTGAATCATCCCCCATGGTTGACATCATCATCTTGAATCCTATTGGTTCTTATAAAGTTTATTTTTATTGTACATTTTTCTTAAGAGGTCCATTTTAGACCTCAAAATTCCCCTAATGATCGTGCTTACTAATATCATTGATTTACAAATGTTCAATCTTTTTTGAAATTTGTATTCTAGTGATGTTGAGTGATGCACCTACCATCTTCTAGAGCACCCCACTACAATTTCAAATCGAGAGAAGGCTACATTAAGAGAAAAAACTAGAGAGGAAGCATACAAATAATGATTGAATCAATCACCTATTCAATTCCCACTATGTCCAGATTCACCAATTAGGAATGACTACAACAATAGTAGTTTTTTATCACAAGTTGAAAATGCAGACAATCAAATAGAGGTTGATATGGATGATTACTTATGATAGACGACTTCCATGGAGACAATTTTGTTATGTGAATTCTAGAAAGGTGAGTTAAGGGATGATGCTCATATCACTAATACCTTATTCAAATGCCTAAAATTTGCTTCCACCACCCCTCTCTTTGGAACTGGCGGTTAGTCAAAGTATACCCAGCTAGGGAAAATGATGTTACTTTACACTTGAAAGTAAATTTTTGCATGTTGAATACACGCTTCTAGGAAATATTAAGGAAATTGACCATGATCAAGTCCCTTATATTTTTAGATCAAATCTTGTCACATAATCAACATTAAAAATGGTCAATTTTATGACCGTTAAATATTGACATTGTACATTTATATTTCCCACCAACTGTAGATTATTCAAAGATAATGTTATTTTGAGTGATAATGTCTTTCCCGATAGCTATGAAGACATAAATGATTTGTTGAAAATGTTGGGTTTTGAGTACATATCATATCATGCATGTCAAGATGATTGTATTCTATATAAAGGAGAATAGCAGACAAATAGATATGTTTGAAATGTGTGCATGAAAGTTACCATAAATAAAAATAGGGTAAATCACATGGTCCTCCTCATAATATATTGAGGCACACACCTATAATCCGATGATTCAGACGATGTTTCATTGCAAAGAATTAACTATGTTGCAGGGATGACATGCCTCACACAAAAGTGAGTCGGGAGTTATTTGAATCCCAACATATTCAATAGCCACGAAGCGTATAGCGAATACATGGCTCGAAAAATTCATGGATGAAGTACGAATTCTACGACTCATCATAGGCATGGATGGCATCAACCCATATTCCCTAAAAAACATCAACTATTATTTTTGGCTTGTAGTAGTGATTAATAACAATACCCCCCCATGAGTTTCCATGAAGAATGAGAATCTTATATTGACTCTCATAATCGTTGGTAAAAGACAAGTGAAGAATATGGATGTATACTTACAACCATTGGTAGATGAATTTAAGGAATTACGTTATGTATCCAACTCACAAAATAGAAGAAAATATATATCAATGACTTAAAAAATATCCTCTTCAAGGGGGAAACCTCCTTTACATTACATAAATTAACAATTCTTGGATGATACAAATGATAAAACCTCCTTGGTATATATAGGAGTTTTAGGGGTCAAAATATAATCAAATTCTACATAAAAATAATAATGGAAGGGAACAACAATAATAATAGTGGGCTTTTATTGGGCAGAACAATAAAAATAAGGGGGATATAGGGGGAACAACAATAAAAATAGATGGCTACACTAACAATTAAAATAATTTGGATACACTAGTAATATAGGTATCTAACATGCCACTCTCCTTTAAAAATGTGTTGTCCTCAATTCTTTAGTAGTTATGGATGCTTATGTATACAATTATCAACCCCCTCCCCCGTCTGGAATATTCAGTAGGTAAGTTCTTCCACTTAATCAAATACTTTGAAATTAATCAATTCCATAGTTTTCGGGTTCTTGTTTCTTTGACTTCTTCAGGATCAAATATGATTTTTCCTTGTTTTTCAAGTTCTAGCAACACTGTTTGAACTAAGAGCTTATCACCAATATCCTTCTTTAAGCATGAAACATGGAAAGTTGGGTGTACTTTCGAAGATGCAGGAAGCTTCAATTTGTATTCCATAGTACGAATATTTTGTAACACCTTGTAAGGACAATAGTACTTTGGTGATAATTTATGATCCTTCTGAGCTTTCTAGAGGGATGTTTGTTTGTATGGTTGTAGTTTTAAAAATTCCCAGTTGCCTACATAAAAACTTCTTTCACTGCGATGTTGATCTGCATGTTTTTTCATTTGATTATGTGGCAGAGTGAGGCTATCCGTTAATAGTTGGAGAACTTGTTGTTGATGCTCGATGTGATCTTTCACTTCTTGTACCTTATAATTTTCTCTTTAAGACGATGTGATGGATGGTGGATGATATCCATAAAGTGCCATAAATGAAGTCATTTTTGTTGTAGTATGGAAGGAAGTGTTATACCACCATTCAACTAGAGGTAAACACTTGACCCATTGTTTTTGTTTATCAAATATAAATAAACGAATATATATTTCTAAACATTTTTTCATTATCTCATTTTTCCCATCATATTTAGGATGATAAGATGAGCTATGAACTAATTGAGTACCAAGACAAGAAAATAATTCTGTTCAAAAATTTCTAGTGAAATTGTGATCTCTATCACTTACAATAATGTTTGGGTTTCCATGTATTTTTTGCAATTATTTCCATAAATGCAGTATAAATTGTACTGGATTTAAAAGGATGAGATAATGCACAAAAGTGTGCATACTTGGTAAGTCTATCAACTACCAACATGATGACACTCTTTCCTTCATACTTGGGTAAACCTGTGATAAAATCCATTGGGACCTCATCCCGACACTGGCTTGGAATGGCTAAAGGATTTAACAAACCCAGGGTCTTAATTCTTGCAACTTTATTTTGTTGGAAAACCAAACATTTGTCCACCAACTTCTGAATATCATATTTAATACCATCCTGAAAAAAATCCTTCTTTAACATGTGGTAATTTTTTGAAAATTTTGAGTGCCTCCTAAGGGGGAGTTGTGAAATTCTAAAATATTTTGTTTGAGTTTCAAATTATTACAAATATGTAAGCGAACTTTGTTACATAATGAATCATCTTTCTAGCTATATGTATTAGATGTACTGGGATTTTGCTGCAAATTTTGAATGAGTGTCCACACCTCTTCTTCATTCTTCCATTCATCCCTTGCTTCAGTTATACAATCAGGTTAGATAATAGAAATGGCATAAATAAATTCTTCCACATCCTGATCCTTTCTTCAGAGTGCATCTGAAAAAACATTTTTCTTCCATTTTGTAGATGATTTCAAAGTGATAACCCAACATCTTTGTGACCTAATTTTATTACTATTCTAAATATAATATTTTTTCCAAAAATTATTTAAGACTATCATGATCTATTTTTGCCTTGAAGTGTCTTCTCATTAAGAAAGGTTTCCATTTCTTTAGTGCATGTAGTATTCACAACATTTTATTCTCATAAATAGGTTTGTGTAAATAATTTCCTTTGATTATATGACTTTCGAAAGCAATGTGTCTTCCTTCTTGCATTAAAACAACACCCATTCTATTTCTTGAGGCACCACATTCCACAATAAAGGTTTTTGTGAAGTCTGGCCTAGCTAAGTCCGGTGCTTGGCACCTTTCCTCTTTAAGATGTTCAAAGGCCTTAGTTGCTTCTAGAGTACAAGAAAATGCATCTTTATTCAATAATGTGTTGTTATTCTCCCATAATTCTTAATAAACTTGTGATAATACCCTGTCAACTCGAGAAGTTCTCACATATGCTTTATGGTTGTGGCAACTTTCCATTCCTTAATTGCTTTAGTTTTATTAGGCTCTACCTTAACACCCTCATGAGATACAACATGACCTAAATATCCCACCTCCTATAATCCAAAGAAACATTTGGAGTTTTTTTCATATAATTATTTATCCTCTAATCGTTTTTTCTTATAATTGTTTATCCTCTAATTGTTTCTCCATTAAACCCTTTTATTTTAGATTTATCAATTGGCTAAAGAATGTGTTTCTCTATGTATCCTCATAATTTACTACAATTTCCTCTGTAAAAATTGACCAGGTAACAAGTGGTTTACAATAAAAAAGCCATCGATGCCATACAAACTGATTGGTTTTTAAATATAAATATGCAATGTGTACCTTTTGTGTGTGTTGCACGTCATGGAGGTCAAAATATTTCTCCATTTGTGGTATCCATGTTACCGAATCCTTACCATCAAACCTCCTCATATTGATCTTTGGAATGAGAAGGGTCTTAAACCCAACATTGGAGTTTCTGAAATAATAGTTCATATTCATTTTTCCCTCATCATGATTTTCATGGATTACCTTGTCACCACTGGGAATCCTTTCTTCTACACACTTTCCCAATCCTTCCTTCAAACCTTCTATCTTGACATTCTGCATTGCTTCCATATTTGTTTTTAAAAAAAAATTCAAATGTACGATGTTCATTTTTATACCATATATCTTAGCATTCAACATGGCTTTCATTGTTGGAATCACAATTTCCATGAGACCAAAACCTGCAGGCATTAGTCTCCACTACAATCACCAGAGTTACAATCCACGAGAGGCGGTTAGTCCTTGTCGCGAAACACACGAGGAGTGTTGAACCCAATGTCAAACAATCTCGCCCCCAACGCAAGACGAGTGAGTTTCAAACTTGAGACCTATCGCTCTGATACCACTTGTTGGAATCACGATTGTCATTAGACCAAAATCCGCAGGCATTAGTCTCCGCTACAATCGCCAAAGTTAGGATCCATGAGAGGTGGTTAGTCCATGTTGTGAAACATATGGGGAGCATTGAACCCAATGTCCAACATCCATTTCATTTTTCGTTACTTTTTGCAAGAGTGAAATTTCCTGCACTTGGTCTCGTAATTTTGAAATATCATGCTCCATTTCTTCCTCTCACTCATGTGTCATAGTAGAGCTTTCTGATTTATTACTAGGTGCATATATTTTTTGTCAAGGAATTATAAATTCAAAAAATGATATATATGCTTCATTATTCCCTTTGAATCACTTCAAATTGATTTTTCAAACATAATTTATGCAATATTTTTGAAAAACAATACACACCTTTCTCTTGCTTTTAGGAGCTCAAACTTGAAATGATTGTATCTCTGTAATTTCAGCTCTTGGTCATAAATTTCTTCCTATGGTAGCTCTTTTAATATTCTTTATAAATCCAAAAGTCAAACTAAGATAATATTTCGTAATTTAAAGGTATTCCCAATCTCCCACAACAACCTGATTATAGATTGGTTCAGTAGAGCGAAATTTTATGGACTTCCATGTGTTACTATTCAACCTTCGGCCCTAAAAATGATACATGACTGACTACAGTCCGTACAATTTCAAACACTTTTTACGAAATTCAAATTTGATACTCGTAGAAAAAAGTTATGATGATTTTCACTAGGTCGCATGTTTGAGATTGAATTCTGGAGTATGTAGAAACCCTAAATTATTTAGACCATATCTCAAAAAATATAGCGATCTAATATTTGAAATTTCTACACAAATTTCACCATAATTTCATATCCACGTGGTCGAAATTTCCTCTTCTGAAGTTTTGTAGAAAAAAAGGTATTGTGAAAATTCCACGATGGCCTATCTGAAGCAGCGAAACATTATAATCCAAAGTTCTCATACCAAATGTTATGCAACCAACTCACAAAACAGAAGAAAATATAGATAAACGAATTTAAAATTATCCACTTTGAGGGGTAAACTTTATTTTAAAGTACATAAATGATCAATTCTTGGATGATACAAATGATAAGTCTTCCTTGGTATATATAGGATTCTAAGGGATCTCAATATAATCAAAGCCTACAAAACAATAATAATGTAAGGGAAGAACAAAAATAATAGTTGGGCTTCTATGGGGCACAACAATAACAATATGGGGGATACATGGGCACAACAATAATAATAGGGGGTTGCACTAACAATAACAATAAAGTGGATATACTAATATTTTAGGGACCTAACCAATTATGGGAAGGGATACATGTATGCGATGTATCAAGACCCATTGCAACAGAGAGGAGTTTTACGTTGTACAACATGTTTTCTTACACCATACATGATTATACAAGATTAGGAGTTTTCTTTGGTAAATTACATGCTTATTGATTTTTTTATATACATAAAATATTATTTCTCATATTAATTTAATTCGTTGAAATTATTTTTATAGTAATGATAGCTAACTTTCCATGTATTATATAATAATTTCATAGGTCTTGTAACAAAAGGGTATCATGGATTTAAATTTTTGGACCTTCTCTAAATTTTAGGTGTTCCAACCACCTACGAAATCTAGCGTATGACTGCTCCAGGGTATTCCTCCCAGAATAAAACCCTTACATAAGAGAAACATCTACTTTCCATGGTAAACTAAAGAGAACCCAAATGCCTGCAATAATGACACCAACTGAATGGCTTAGAGCATGTGAGAAAGATAAGGAGAAGGAAATTACATAAATGTTTGATTCATATGAGGAGCTTGTGTTTGATGATCTATAATTCTTCGAAACCTATGTTGTGAAATTTCCCATTGGGATGAAAATGAAATATTTCTTTTATGAGCTTCCATATTTGGAGCATCATAATACATCCCACTTACTAGATCCCATTCATATATTTAAAAATGTTTCATCTTATTTATGGAGGCTCATATTATCAAAATAAAATGACACATTGGTCGTCAGGAGAGATCTTATTTCTTTAAAAACTAAAAGGACATATTGTCCAAGAGAAGAAAGTAGAAAGTAGAGGAGATGATGGTCCCTCTTGGTCTTTCAAACAAGGTGATGTCCCATGAATTTTAAAAAAATATTATATTTCTTTGGAAAAAAAAGTTATAATAGGTATGAGGGTTCCTTCTTTATATGGGTATTCACTACAAGGTTGCTTCACTATGGAAGACCATTTGTCTCCTCTGGCGTCTCCTCTACTTCGTCCTCACTAAAAGCCTCTTCCTCAACATCATTGACATCGACCATGTCAGTTCCTTTTTTTTTTTAATATTCCATGGCTTCCATCCTCTCATGTAGTATTCATAATTATACTTTCAAAGCCACACTTGTTGCAAACCTTCCCCCTAGTGCTCCCAGAGTTGATCCTCTTTGATCTGCCATCATTATTTTTTGCTTCTCTGATACCAAAATGATGCAAGTTTCAACTTCCTGCAAATTCTAATCTACAATTTTAAAAACCCACACAATAATTACACTCAAAACTTAGATATAATTCATTTAAGATAAAATTATTTACAATATAATATTAGCCTTTTTATCATTGTCTATTTACTCATACTCCACACCCCTCCCACACTCACACAAAAATTTTATGAAGCATCAAAATGGTTGCTTGGAATATGCATCAAATCAACAAGTACGCTGCCCATATATTCATTTGCAATACTCCACCAAAACCAAAATAATGTCATATCTTGAAAAAATGTATTACAAAAAGATAACGTTTTCCTTCTCTAGTTCTCCACATACTTACTAATTTATAAAAACCATTCTAAATCTAAAATAGGATCAAGATCCATAATAAGTGGACACGACCCATTATTTTAGTAACTAATTTGGAAAAAATTAAAACTAAGACTATTTTTTTTGTTCTTTTTCTTTTTTTCTCTAGCCTACTCCATAATATTCAGTGATAATGTTTCTAGAGTCAAACTAATTATTACAAAATTAAAATAATTACATGAGTAATCCAACTTCCTCAAAAAAAGAATAATATCTAATAAAGTTTATAAAATTTTATCGATGCTCCTGCATCAGATCATTTTCTAGATTTTAGAGGGAGGAGATCCTTTTCCAGAGGCATAGGTCAAGGAAGATATTATCAACCCAGATGTTTTAGTTGTGGGAAATTAGGAAACATGTTTTGGGAATATCCTAAAAATATATCAACAAGCCAACAAGGTGTTCATGTGACTAAGGCAAATGGGGGAGGATGCAGATCTAGTTGAAATTGTAAATACTCATGAGGAAGGTGAATCTCTGATATTAAAAATAGTGTTTACCCAAGCATAAAAAGAGACCAAAGAACCAACTCAAAGGAGGAGTTTTTTTAGAACTATGTGTAAGTCCAAAGGTAAGTGTTGTGAACTTGTGATTAATAGTGGTAGCATGGATAATATAGTCTCTATTGAAATGGTACAAAAGTTAAACTTAAATAAGACACCACATCCTACACCTCATAAGGTCTCTTGGTTACAAAAGGATCATTAATTTTTGGTTATTGAGAAATGTAAGGTATAATTTCAAATTGGAAGTTATAAAGATGAATTTGTGTGTGATGTCTTACCAAGGGATGTTTACCATATTCCGCTAGGAAGGCCTTGGAAATATGTCAGGGATGTAACACATAATGGAAACCAAAACGCATACAATTTTGAGAAATATGGGAAATTACAAACACTTCTACCATTAAAGGATGCAAGAAATAATCAGGTATTAATGTTGGATAAAAAATAATTTTTGAAGGATGAAGCAAAATGCAAGGAATGTGAACCATTAATTGAGGAAAATCACTTGTTTTGAGAAAAGAAAGATTTTTTCATTGGATATGAGAATATGATAATCGAAAAATTTTTTATGGTAGAAAATAGAGATCATCCAAGAATATCCATGGTAGAAATTGTTATGAATGAGGTTATTTTAATAAATGAACAATAGAAGAATTTCAAGGAGAAGGTTGATTTGGAGACTAGTGAGAAGTTAATGTGTGAAAATATCCAAATTCCAGTTGAAGACAACCAAATGAAAAATATTTTGGACAAGAAATGGAAGCAATCAACAAAGCAAGTACCTTGGGAACCATAAAGAAAAATTTTCAAATTAATTCTGACATATTTTTTTCATGCGCAGGAAAGATTATTTCAATTGTATAGGTTCAGGTCCTTCCAAAGAAGTTCCTAAATGAATTAGACAAAAGAATTGAGAGAGCTAAGTTTACAAGAGCATACCAAAATAGAATTCATTCTTTTAATGGATAATCTTTGGATGTTGGTGGAAATTTAAGTCGTCATGAAAAAGTTCAGCAAAGACAAGTTACAAAAAAGGGTTACAGATCTTATGGACATGAGTCCAAGAATATTTTGTTCTTCAGGAGTCTAATGCAGGAGCATCAAATTTTTTTTATCAATTTTATTAGATATTATTATTTTTTTGAGGAAGTTGGATTCCTCATGTTATGATTTGAATTTTGTAATAATTAGTTTGACTCTAGAAAAAATAACATAGAATATTATGGATTAGGCTAGAGAAAACAAAATAGTATTAGTTTTGATTTTTCCAAATTAGTTACTAAAATAATGTGTATTATCCACTTATTATAGATATTAATCCTATTTTATATTTAGAATTATTTTTATAAATTAGTAAGTATGTGGAGAACTAGAGAAGGATTGGAAGTATGAGTTTAAGAGGAGGAGCAAGTGAATTCATTCCAATATGAATTCTCTCTTGATTCATGGAAAGAAAAAACTATCTTGTAAAGCTCCATAAAGCTGCCATAAACTATCCTCCATAAATCTCTCAACATGATCCTCTTCTCAAAGCTCTCAACATGGTTTTTTTTTATGATGCTATCAACATAATCCCTAAGATCCGCCACGGATAGGATTTTTTAAGCTTTTTAACAAATCCCTTTCCTTTTGACGCACTTTTCTCATTTTTTCCTTCTAGAAGTTGTTCTTATTGATTTTTTAGACAATGGGTCGATGCTTTTACATCAGACTCCCTTGTTCATATTTTATTTGGTCTTCTCATAACAACTCAGCTTGTGAGCTACAACATGCCTCTACAGTAAAATGTCTCCACCTTACTACACAATACCTCACCAAACTTTCTCCTCAATTTGGCGTTTTGGCATCCTCTCAATCCTTTCCTCTAGAACCATTTGAGCACTCGTTTCTCTAGGCTACTGTAAATATTTTCACCTTATTTTACTGGAACCTACATAGAGAAAACAAATCTCTTACTATATATTCAATCATTTTTACTTTCTTTCATTGCTTCTCCTCCAGAGAACACACAGGAATATTTTGCGCTCAAATACCAATTTATCTTGTTAGTAGTGCTCAAAGGTTTCCAACAACTATAACCAACCCCTCTATGTGTGGATGATTACAATACTAGGGGAGTAACAAATAATAATATAGTTGCATGAGGGCCATGTCAATGGAAGTGATGTCCACTCTCGCAAAACCCATATTGTTTAGTTGTATATCTCACTGCTATGCCAACTAATCACCAAAATATCCTTTTGCAGCAAAGGCGAAATTCATGGGTTTGGAGAATATGAAACTTTATCATTGATTAATGATGACCCCCTATTAATCCAATTGCTTTATTTTTTATTGCATCTACCTTGAAATTGTTATTCCTTAAAACATGAAAATATTGATAGTCAAATAATCAAGAGAGAATAATCCTTATATGGCTACATATTTAGTTGAGGAAAGGATACTTATGATTGACTCCATTTTGAAGGTTTCCTATAATGATTTTGTGACCCATGACTATAAAAATCCTTATAATGTTTCATGCCTCATCCAAATAAATATATTGAAAGAGCATGCATTATTCATCTTTGTTACTAGAAGCCATCCCCAAATTCCAAGAGAAAATAGTTTCTACATTCGATATTTTGTATTAAGATGATAACAATAAAGACATATAGTACAAGTTTTGACAAGTAGCTAAGGTATTCTATTGGGAATATATTTTATGTTATTAGATATTGATATTCAATAACATGCTCATGAAAATATAAATCAAAACGTAAAATACGATAAAAGGTATGATTTGAAGAGTATAAAGAATATTTAACTTGAAGTCGTAGAGAAATTGTTGTGGGTTAGTCTTAGAATGCATGTAAGATACCTTCATCCATTTTGACACTTCTTTCTCTATTTTCTTCACTTACATGTGTTATAAAATAACACAATCATTTTTAATAATGAAATGAGAAAATATATACAACCTAGAATGACGACCCTCCAACCCAACAAGATCTTTCTAACCATTTTACTATTGTGGAATGAATGATTTGATAGATTAAAGAGTAGACTCAAGTATATCTCTCGAACATGGAATACATTTTGGAAGCTTCCATAATCAATATCCACTCTACGTTGACCAAATGCATTCAACGGAATGTTAGTTTCTATTAAAATAGGAGGAATAATGCAATTTTCCAAAGAAGAAAAAGTATATTTTGAAGCATCCATATGATAAGAGGCTCCAAAACCTAAAATCCAAGTATAAGATGATAAGGAAAGAGAAATATAAACATGATGATTAAATTTATCATTAGGTGGCTTATCTCCATACTTCTTCTTACGTTTTTTTAGTAAAAAATATGCAATACTATGTTTCTAAAGAAATTGTTCCATGATATAGATGGTCTTCATCATGTATGAACTGTCTGGATGAAATCCTTTGTTAAAGTAGTAGCGCTTTGTTCTCTGCTTCTTTCATTTCCCTACTTTGTATTCTAAATACTCGATTTTTTAATTTCTTACTCCCTTATTGTGATCAACACCTATCTTTCCTTTTGATTTATCCTTGTTCTTCTATACAACAAGTGGATGAGCTGAGACCACCCATTTGTATGAGTATATTTTTCTACTATATGAATGATTCAATGAAGTCATCAAAAGAAGGTATCTCCCATGCCTTAGCCATTGATATAATTATAGTATGAAAATAAGAAATAAAGACATAATACCCAATTCTTGGGTTATAAATAATAGAGAATATTAGTTTCTTCTATTTCCTATCAATACCATGTGTCTTGACCTATTGAACCAAATTATTGAAGTTGGATAAGAAGTATTGTAGGGTGTAAAAAATTATTTTGATTAAAAATATGAGCTCATTCTCCAACTAGTGTCCTCTTAGTTCATCCTTCTTCCTGAACAAACCCTCCAATTTGGTTTATACATCTCTAGGTGATGAATAATATTCTACATGGAAGATTGAATCTAGAAATGTCGACAAGCATAACAAACAGTAAGCTTCATTAATAATGAGAAACACTTTTCCTTCTCTATAATTGAATTATAATTTAGTTATATACCAATAGTATTCTAATAAATTATGTTGCTTCTCAATAGGAGTAGAAATTTTCACTTCCATTCAAATTAACTGAATGGAGTAAGGATCACTAATATGGGTTGTTCCATTTTCATTGTATTATTTAATTCCATGTCGTTTTCATTGAAAAATATGCATTTATTCATACAAACACCTTGTGTGCTCTGACACCACGTTAGATTTTGATCACAAGCACACAATAATCTAGTTGTGAAAAAGAAGCAACATTAGCAACTACAAGCTTGAGACAAAGGAGAAAGAAGAAAAAACATCACACTTTATGCCAAACAGATAATGACATCAAATTGAATTATGAGGCCAACATAATAATGTAATTTATTGTATTGCGTTGAATTCCATATATATATATATATATATATGGAGAGGAACAATGTGCACTAGTTGTTGGTCCTTAGTGAATGAACATTTAAGAAAAAATAACCCTCCCCCCTCCATAGTTCCAATTAACTGGCCCAAGAATGGATTTAGCTAGCCAAAAATGGATTTAGAAAGAGACATAGAGTTAGGTAGCCAAAAATAGAGAGAAAAATCAAGTAAGAATCACATGGAAAGTGAAGTGCACTTTCACTACTAGAAATTATGGTCTAATCCCTCCTCAAAATTGCACTTATTCATAGAATATAGGAATTTACAAATGGTGGTTTAATATTTTGAAACCCATCATATTCTCCCATGGTATTATGAATATGAGGGACAATGCATGTGTAAATTTATGCTCCAGAAATGGAATTAGTATCTAAAAATAAGAAAAAAAATCTTAAGGAGATAATGTTTCCAATAATAGAGCTTAAATCTAAGAATGAAAATAGCTACATGATGCAATTTTCTAGGAGGAGGATAAGGATTAAGATGATATATAATTCTAACAGATAAGGCTAATAGACAAGGCCAATAGATAAAGCCATGTTAGTGCACTATGATGCCATGTCACTACCATGTAATTTCCTAATCATTTCCACGTGTCATTTTACATGGAATCACTTACTAAAAATATACCTACTATAAATAAGTCACCTACTAAAAATAGACATGCTATAAATAGTAATCCTAAATAATGGAAAAATATAGGAAAATGTGCATGTACACAGAGATCTTCTTGGAAAACTAGTAACCCAACATTTTATGATAATAATATTAATAAAATAGATAAATGGTGTCATTTTGATTATCTATAAAATGATATTTTCTATATAAATAACTAAGAAAAAAATATTTCTTAGAAAATTTTGAATGCAAAAAGAAGAAAGATACAAGCCCTAGCCTTAAGTGATATATCTAACTCTACCCCTCTTTGGTGAAAGGAGGATTTGCACTTGATTTTCATATATGTGGATGCTCTTAAGATTCAATTTGAAATGCATTTTTCATATATGATTATGTTAATAGTTTCTATAACTCTATAATTTGTAACAATTTAAATAGTGACTAAATTTTAACTAAATTACTTACCTTTATATAGTTTTAGAATTAATATAATTCACTATATTATTTTGTGCAATTAATAAAATTTCTAAAATATAATATTTATATTTTATATAATCAAGAATCTAATTTAGATCATCGATCCTTTGATCCAGGTAGCTCCAGAGACACACACAGGACAAAGAGGGCTTATGAAAGCTCAAAAATCAAAGTGTTTGGATTTCTTTCAAATTAGGACCAAAGCATAGATCTCGTCGCCCTAATTGCAACGGTGTGAACGGTTTATCGAAACTGAGTTTGTATAAGAAAGTTAGAGCAGTTTGAATTTTTGTTAAGGCAAGGGATGTGGGTCCCACAACATGCTACATGGTGTCCCAGTAAGCACGTGGGAACGACATGGAAATCCCCTCAGTTGTTGACACATGGCGCTCCTTCATTGGCCCCTCGGCCCTACAGAAAAGACAAAGCAAAATGATATTTAATTTCCCACATTAAATAATAATAATAATAAATAAATTTAAAAAGAAAAAATCATTAAAAAAATAACTATATACTAAATATAGTTATTAAACAATCAAAATAAATTTAAATATCGTAAATTGTTATGTAACAAAAATCATATTAAATATAGTTAAATTCCATATTAAACAAAACCTTTATTTTTGTTTTTGGGAGTCGTTACAATATGGAGATACGAATTCCATATATTATATAGTTTGAAAAAACTATATTAAAACTAAAATAGGGTTTTAAGACAATATTTGGACTTAATGGGATTTGAACTTAAAACTTCCCAACAACAACTATTTTAATATGATTATGCCAACCAATGTGCCAACCTCACACTTTGTCTTATTCGTTCTCACACTTTATTATAAAATGCCATTCAAATGGTTCAAGGAAACCATGGAGAATTATGGAGAATACATGAGAGATGAGGGCACGGGTAGGCCAATGGAGCCGTGAGTAAAGAGAATGCAGGTCGGATGGTAGACGGACGCATGGTTCGAGGCAATGATGGTACACACGGTTCAAGGGAATCTTTTTTTATGCCAACGAAATATTTTGATCCCAAGGAGGTAAAATTTTCATAATGCATTAAACTTTATATGCATTTTAACTAGAATTTCATAGGAAGCATGATGGTGCGCCTAGATTTTCCTTTTGAGCATCGGTTTTGAACATTCCCAGTGTAGGAGAATCTTCAGGAATCTTGAGGGAATCTTTTAGATTCTGTGGAGGCCAAAATTCTTCGGTGTCAGAATGAGGTAAAGCTTATACTCATTCTTCTCGAAATTTCACAAGGATCTCAATGGTGAGGTCAGATTCCTATTTTCAGTTGCATATTTCGAGATTCCCTATGGAGAAACATCTTGGAGGAATCTAGGGGGAATCTAAAAGATTCCCTAAGGCCCAAATTTTTACTTTGTCAAAATTCAGAAAATTGATAGTCGATCCTACACTTCTCAGTGACATGAGTTCAATGGTGTAGTCAGATTTTCCATCTGAGCCTTATGTCTTTCAACCACTTTTCAAAGTGGAGTTGCAGATGTTAGCATTCAGCGAGTGAGCAGTCGATTTCAGGATATTCGACGACATAAGATTTATGTTACAGTCAGATCCAACAGTTTATCATCCTTGTCTTCAAATAGCTCCAGGATGTGAGCTATATTCAGTGTGATCATGTATTTCTTTTTTTCCATGAGATGCATTATGTTTTATAGATCCCTGTTGATGTTTGATGTGGGATCTTGTTTTGTTCTTGATATGAGATGTAATTTCTATCATGGATTTGTATTATGTTTGAGATCCCTTTACTTCCATGTTGGTGGGATATTCATTGTCAGATGTATTTTTTTTTGAGATTCCTTTGTTTCCATGCTCGTGGGATACTCATAGTCATTATGTGTGAGTTATTGTCAAACTTATAGGAGTCCTTTTTGGTGAATGAGAGTTCTTGTAGAGGAACATCTCGAGCAGAGGTCCAACCACTTCTGCATGAGGGAATTTTCATTGTATGACAGAGAAAATATCATTCATGTACATCACCACTATTTCCAGAACTTAATGCAGAGGCCTACACCATCTTGACACCGAGGCCCGGAGACGTAGTCCCTCCTAGACGAACTCCATTATCAATACCTTATGTTGCTAATGATTTTTATGTTCCTCTTCTTTACAACATGCAAGTGTTCATTTGTGTTTATTAATGCTTTGATTAAATGCAATTGTAACACATTAGCTGAAGTAAAAGGTCTTGTTTTAAAGGGTATCAAAAATTTACCCAAATCAAGTGGTATCAAAGCGGTCTTCTTGATTATTTGGACTGCAGGCATGAAACATTGATGCACGTTTGTTGATTTGAGCAATGGAGGATGTCAAAGACATGTACAAGACCATGCTTAGGGTGTCCGAGAAAGTGTACATGTTGTAAGAAGCTTATGAAAATCAAGTAGCAGAGAACGTTGAATTGAAGACACTCCTATAAGAAGATAATAAGGACAAGCATCGATTGCAGCTTCAGTTGCAAGCCACGATAGAGGCATTAGAAGAATTGAAGCGCAACAATGAAAGTCTTCAAGCAGATCATGATGCATTAAAGGAAATCCTACAGGAAGAGAAGGGGGAGAAGCAGTGATTGCAGCTTCAGCTACGAGCCATGACAGATGCCTTATAGGAAGTGAAGTGCAACGAAGGCTTAGAGAAGCCTTCTTCACATGTTTCAAAATTGAAAATTGAGGTAAACAGTGTTGATTTCACTTCAGTTTCGTCTTCACATGATATCATTTTTGTTGGAAGTGTGGAGATACCCATTACAGGAACTAGCCTGAGACTCCTTACTAAGATGGGTTACAAAGTAGGAGGACTTGGCATTGATGGCCAAGGCATAAATCAGCCATTGGAGGTTGTGTAGAGGCCTCGCTATGCAGGTTTGGGATACACTGAAGGAGGATGTTCGAAGGAAATCAAAGGAAAATAGACATTGTTGAAATCACGAGGGAAGAGGATTGATGTGAACACTTCACCATCATTACATGGTAGTGCATGTTGCGATGAAAGAGATGCAGGAATCTCTCATCACCATTATCGCACCAGAGAACATCAGGGAAGGTATAAGAAGTCTCACTATTCCATATAATGTTGATAAACATGGTCGTAAATCATGACATCGAAAAAATTGTCATTTTTTTTATTTACATAACAATGTGTTTGCTGAGTGTTGGAAAAGAATGGCAGCACAAAGGAGGATGAGGTGTAAAAAGCCTTCTCCATAGCAGAAAAAAAATTGGTTAAGCAGGCATGGAGGAAGAAGGCTCATTGTGGTTATTGTGACCGAAGTGGACATCAAAGAGCCACATGTTGGAGACTCCATCCAGAGTAGCGCCCTAAAGACAAAGCGCCCGTGCATGAACCAGTCGAAAGAGTTGATCAACAAGCAAATCTCCCACAGGGGGATGGCCCATTCACTTTTCTAAAGAGGGATTTTTCTAGATGTGTTAACTTGTCATGGCCTTATTTTTGTAAATCATGTGTTTCATTTATTCATGTAAAGCAATCATGTGTTTTTCTATGACGTATGAAGCAACTATGATATTTTGGCCTTATTTTACAAGTCACGTGACACATTTCTTTCATGTAAAATTGATGATGTGTTTGCCATCACTTTGAAATATGACAATGATTTTTTTGTCTTGTAATGGTAGCTGGGGTGTGATTTCCATTCGATGTAAACTTGACCACCGAGTATGAGTTATAAACTCGTGGAAAGTATGGAAATTTTTGTGTCATAGTTGGTCATAATTTGAGCATGTAATTTGTAGGAGAGTGTACTACAGGTTTACAGGGGATGCAGGTGTCGTCTCATCACTTAAGGCTCCAAAGAACAAAGGTGAAGGAGATGTCAGGACACTTGTGGTGCATACATTAAACATGGCAATTGCAAATTATTGTTGATGCTTTTGGAGGACCAAAAGCTCCTTAGTGGGGAGGATTGATCCAGGTGGCTCCAAAGACACACACAAGACAAAGAGATCTTATGAAAACTCAAAAATCAAAGTGTTCGGATTTCTTTCGAACTAGGACCAGAGCATACATCTCATCGTCCTGATCGCAATGGTGCAAATGGTTCGTCAAACCAAGTTGGTATAAGAAAGTTAGAGCAGTTTGAAGTTTTTTTAAGGCAAGGGAAGTGGGCGCCACAACATGCCACATGGAATCACAGTAAGAAAGTGGGACCCACATGGAAATCCCCTCAGTTTTTGACACATGGTGCTCCTCCATTGGCCCCTTGTCCCCGCAGAAAAGACAAAACAAAATGATATTTAATTTCCCACATAAAAATAAAACAAAAAAATCAATAAAAAAATAGCTATATATTAAATATAGTTATTAAACAATCAAAATCAATTTAAATATGGTAAATTTTTATGTAACAAAAATCATATTAAATATGGTTAAATTCCATATTAAACAAAACCTCCATTTTTGTTTTTGGGAGTCGTTACAATATGGAGATACAAATTCCATATATTATATAGTTTGAAAAAACTATATTAAAGCTAAAATTTGGTTTTAAAGCAATATTTGGACTCAACAAGCTTTGAACTCAAAACCTCCCAACAACAACTATTTTAATATGATTATGCCAACCAATGTGCCAACCTCACACTTTGTCTTATTCATTATCACGCTTTATTATAAAATGTCATTCAAATGGTTCAAGGAAACCATGGAGAATGATGGAGAATACATGAGAGATGAGAGCACAAGGAGGCCAATGGAGTCGTGAACAAAGAGAATGCAGGTCAAACAAAAGATTAACACGTAGTTCGAGGCAGTGATGGTGCACACGGTTCAAGGGAATATTTTGATCCCATGAAGGTAAAATTTTCAGAATGTATTAAACTTTATATACATTTTAACCAGAATTTTGCAGGGAGCGTGTTGGTGTGCCGAGATTTTTCTTTTGAGCATTAGTTTTTCAGATTCCCTATGGAGGAGAATCTTCAGGAATCTTGAGGGAATCTTTCAGATTCCTTGGAGGCCGAAATTCACCGGTGTCGGAATGAGGTCAACATTATACTCATTCTTCTCAAAATTTCGCAAGGATCTCAAAGGTGAGATCAGATTCCTGTTTTGAGTTGTAGATTTCCAGATTCCCTGTGGAGCAACATCATTGAGGAATCTAGGGGGAATCTAAAAGATTCCCTAAGACCCAGATTTTCACTTTGTCGAAATTCAACAAATTGGCAATCGACCCTACACCTCTCGGCGACATGAGTTCAGCGGTGCAGTCAGATTTTTCATCTCAGCCTTATGCTTTTCAACCACTTTTCAAAATGGAGTTGCATGTGTTAGCATTCAGTGAGTGAGCAGTTGATTTCAGGATATTCGACACCACGAGATTGATGGTATAGCCAGATCCAACAGTTTATCATCCTTGTCTTCAGATAGCTCCAGGATGTGAGGTATATGAAGTGTGATCATGTACTTCTTTTTTTCCATGAGATGCATTATGTTGTATAGATCCATGTTGATGTTTGATATGGGATCTTGTTTTTTTCTTGATGTGAGATGTAATTTCTATTATGAATTTGTATTATATTTGAGATCCCTTTGCTGCCATGTTGGTAGGATAATCATTGTCACATGTATGTTTGTTTGATATCCCTTTGTTGCGATGCTGGTGGGATATTCATAGTCATTATGTATGAGTTATTGTCATACTAATAGGAGTCCTTTTTGGTGAATGAGAGTTACTGTAGTAGTACATATCGAGTTGAGGTACATCCACTCCTGCATGGGGGAATTTTCCTTGTATGATAGAGAAAATACCATCCATGTACATCACCAGTATTTCCAGCACTTAATGCAGTGGCCTACACCATCTTGACACCGAGGCCCGGAGACGTAGTCCCTCCTGGACAAACTCTGTTATCAATATCTTATGTTGCTAATGCTTGTTATGTTGCTCTTATTTACAACATGCAGATGTTGATTTGTGTTCATTAACACTTTGATTAAATTCATTCTAACACATCATATAGAGTAAAAGGTCTTGGTTTAAAGGGTATCAAAAATTTACCTGGATCATCCTTGTTCCTAATTTTAAATATAAATTTTATTATAAAACTAAATCAATGTGATTATAGTAATAAAAAGTACGTATTATTTTATAGAAACCAAAACTAACCCTTTCATAAAGAATTTGTAAGAAACTTCAACTTGTACCTTCACTTGTATCACAACTTGGCATTCCAGTTATTGTAATTCAACAACACCTTTATAACTTGGAATTCTAGTTATTGTAATTCAACAACACCTTTATAAAAGAATCATTCGACCAATCCTTAATGTGATAAAGATCATAATATTGCTAAACAATGTATTAGATTTTTCTTTGATATAACCTTAAAAAAGACCATATAAAAAACATAGAATTCTAATAAAAATGAGAAAAAAATAATTCATAACCAAATATAATGCAAGATATCTCAACCTTTCCAAGAATGAATTCAAAATGTTTTAGAGAAACATCTTAATATAAAAGGTAAAGAAAATTGTAAACTTGTAATGAGTAATTGGAGCTCGTACTTTATAAAGTTATGTAAATTTTTCAAATTTCTTAATGTTTTATTGGAAAATTAAATCTTACACTAGAATACATTTTTATTATAAAAGAAATTGAAAATAATTTTAAACAGAAAACATTAATATATACAAAATTTTAAAACTAGAAGTTCTATTTTATTCTCCTCAATAAGATCCTCTTCCATTTATTCATGAAAGAGAACTTCTCTAAGCTTTAGAGATACAATCTCAATGTTTATGTCTTTTACAGCTATGATAAAAACGCCCCTCCAAATTACACTACTACTACGATAAGTGATAAAATTAAAAAGTATGAATTAACAATAAAGAGAAATATTAGCTTATGAAGATTTATGATAAGTGACTTGAGGAAAAAATGATTTCCAAATTTCTCCCTCAATTTTCAATCCAATAAATCCCATAGTTAACTTTAAAATTCATAGAACATAATATATATATATATCACACATTTTTTTTCATATATATATATATATATATATTAATTATAGAACACAATTTTTCTTTCTCATATATATATATAAAGACAGAAAAAGGTAGATTTTGTGGAATACTATTAGTTTATACAAGGAAAATTGTCTTTATTAAGAAAGATAGATAGATAAAAAAAAAACAAATATCCAGAAAGTCATTTAAACATATAATTTCTTAATTAAAATTAAAAAAATAAAATTTTAGATTTTAAAATATTATTAATAATTCATAATAATAAAAATTATATAAAAAAATATAAAATTATTAAAAAAAAAATTGCTATAAAGTTTATGGGTCTTGAATAGAGGGTGTTGTGTTAAGGCACTGCTTGATGTGAAGTCACTAGTTCAATTCCCTACTTCTATTAGAATGATATATTGGACGTAGAGAAGGTGTAAATATGCTAAGCTTAATAAATAATAATCTAAGAAATTCTTTAACTTTCTCAAATTTTAAATATTAAAAAAAAAAAAAATTAATGATTTTGATAATACCCTTGAGAGTACGGGTAACACGTAACTCACTATCGCATATTTTCTGTTATAAAATAAAGTTTTTTTTTTTTAATAATATAAAATAAAAATTAAAAATAATATACAATCAATAATATAACAAAATAAAATTTACTAAATTTAATAAAATAGAGTTTCGACATTAGCTCTATAATAGAGGATGATCAAACATATTACTCGAACCTTTTTAAAATTAGTGTAGCACAATACTCATATTCACTTGGCTTTTATTCACTGACATAATTCACTCAAACATAAAGAAAATAGTGAAGACACTATATAGAGACGGAGTGAAGGCACTATAGAGACGGAGATAGATACATAGTTCATTCAAACATAAGAATAGAGAAAACATTGTACCACAAGAATATACTTGTGTATATATATGTACGAACTAAGAGACAGAGTAGAGGCACTATATATACTGTATAGGGACATAATTCCTTGAAATGTATGCCCAACACCTGTCTCCCTAGTATCGGAAGTGCCCGAGTATCAGAGTGTGTAGGCAACTTCTGTAGGGCCACGTCGGTTTACCAAATTTGGATATTTGCTCCTAATAGTGATATTTTGTTCTATCTTTGAACTAACAATGCAAAATTTGAACTAACATCCAAATCATCAAAAATATATTTTAAACTTCTCATCTTTTTCTTACCATTGCTTGATTCATCACCTGGTTGGCTGCTGAGAGAATTATGGTCTATTGATCTGCTTGAAGATCCATGTTGCTTTGAAAATCTTGTAGTCCTTGCTAGTGTGACTCTGTTTGGTGTATTCTCTTTTGATTCTTGTTGCTTCTTTTCTGCTACATCATCCTCTTCCATCAATGGTGCTTATGCATCTATTGTTTTGTCTATAGTCTCATTCCATGACTCTTGTTCTTTGAACAAAACATCTCTGCTAATTATTGTCTTCTTGGTGACAAGGTTATACAATTTGTAAGCTTTTGACTGCTCACTATAACCAGTAAATATGCATTTTTCACTTTGATCATCCAGCTTTCCTCTTATCTTCTTAGGCACATGTGCATAGCCTACACATCCAAAAACTCTGAAATAAGATATGCTGCATGACATACCTGACCATGCTTCTTCTAGTACTATGTTCATCACAATTTTTGTAGGAGATCTGTTTATCACATGAACAACACATGCAACTGCTTCTTCCCAATACTTATTAGACAAGTTTCTTGATTTCAACATGTTCCTTGTCATGTTCATAATTTTTTCATTCTTTGTCTCTGCTACACCATTCTTCTGCGGTGTGTATCTAGTTGTAAAATGTCTTCTGATTCCATGTTGTTTGCAGTACTCATGGAATGTTTTTGAATCATATTCTCCACCAAGATCTGATCTTAATACCTTGATCTGCCTATTACTTTGGTTCTCTGCTAAGGCTTTGAACTCTTTGAAATTTTCAAAAGTTTCAGACTTCTGCTTCAAGAAGTAAACCCAAGTGTTTCTACTATAGTCATCAATAAAAGTGAGGAAGTAACAACTTCCACCAACTGACTGTGTTCTCATAGGTCCACACAAGTATGTATTCTAAAACTCAAGTGGTTTATTTGCTCTGTGTGAAAATCCATTCAGAAAATTTTCACGGTGTTTCTTTCCCAAGATGCAACACTCACAAGTACTAATAGGTTCTTTGATGGGAGGTAGTCCTTTGACCATCTATTTCTGTTGCAACAATATTAAACCAAAAAAGTGCAAGTGTCCAAACTGAAAGTGCCATAACCAATAATCATTAGAATATGCAACTGAAAAATAACTGACATGTTCATTGTAATTCATGAATAGAGGAAAGAGTTTGTTCCTCATCATATGCACCTTTTCTATTAGCTGCTTTCTTGGGGGTTTGTCATAAATAACACACTCTTTTCCTTGAAATATAACTTTGTATCCCTTCAGCGTCAATTGACCAACACTTATCAGATTATGTTTGAGTCCAAGGACATAATATACTTTTGATATTTTCTTTGGCTCCCCTTGCTTTGTCAGAATGTTGACCACTCATTTTCCATCTACATCCACAGTCTTTTAAGTCCCCAACTTTATCTGTGTCTTCACATATTGATCCAAATTTGCAACCAAACTCTTGTTGCCTGTCATGTGATTAATGCAACCACTTTCTAAAAGCCACACCTTATCAGAAGTTTCATGCATGTTGTTGTATGCTAGGAACATGGAGTTAGTATTCTCTGTATTAACATTAGCTCTCTGGTTTAATATTGGAGTTAGTATTCATGCAATCACGAGCGTAGTGACCAAATTTATTGCAATAATAAAATTTCACCTTTGATTTGTCAAATATTTGATTATTGTTGAACCTTCTACTACTGCTGCTTCCACTTTGATGTTCATGCTCTTCTCAACCATCCCTCTGACCACCATAGATTTTTCCCCGCCCTCTACCTCTCAATCTACCTTTGCATTGACTTCTTGAGATAGAAACTTGAATTTTGAAAGTTGTTTCTAAAGTGGAACCCTTTTTTCTGTCTATCTTTATCTCATGCAATAGAAGTGATCCCATCAACTCATCAACTGTCAATTTTTCCAAATCCTTGGCTTCTTCTATGGCTACTACCACAACATCAAACTTGGTAGACAAAGATCTAAGGACCTTCTCAGTCACTGTTCAATTTTTAATTTGTTCACCATAAATTTTTAACTGATTTACTACAAACATGACCTGTTTCATGAAATATTGATGTCCTATGTCTCCTTTATCTGCACAATTTCAAAATCTCTCCTAGTATTATGAAATTTAACAAGATTGACTTTTTACATACCTTGATAGCTTGTCGCCAAAATGTCCCATGCCTCCTTTGCTAAATACATGATCATTATATTTTGGAACACTGCTCGGTCCACTCCCTCCCGGATAAGATCCAACACTTGTGCATTCTTCCTTTTGTCTTTCTTCCATTGTTCCCTCTCTGCATTACTGATGGCTCGTTCTTCTACGTCATTTTGAGGTTCTACAAACCCAAACTTGACATGATCTCAAACATCATGCGCTTTTAACATGGTTTCAATTTTAATGGCCCACACATCATAATGTTTCCCTTTGAAAGAAGGAAGTTGTGGCTAGAAACTCGATGTGACCATCTTTCTTTAAAAAAAAAATCACTTTTCTGATAAAACCCTAACTTTCTCCTTTTAGAAGGCTTTGCAAAGCTCTTTTTTTAATAAATAATATCCTTTCAATAAAAAACTATATTTTTTATATATAATAAATATATTTTTTTTTAAATTATATATAAAAAAAAATATGATAAGCCTCTCATTTAAAAAAATATATATTTTAAAAACTTTTAAAAAGGAAATATTATAAATTTTTTTTTTGTTTGAATATTTATATAAACTTATGTGATAAAAGCCCTTTTTCAATGCCAATACTCCTTTCAAATCCTTAAAAAATCATACGTATATCAAATCCATTTTAAAAAATTGTAAGTATATGGCTTTTTAAAAAGAACAAAATCCTCCAACCAATAAATTTGTTGACGACGTCAAGCGTACGTACTACTTGTTGACCTTTCGAACACGACTATCGGCTTTGTCAGCTTTGTTAACGTAAAACGCGATTTTTCACCTGATGAATAGAAAAAACTATGGAATAAACTGGATTTTGAGAAAATTGTAACTTTCACAACTGTTGCACAGTTTTTCAACCAAAAATATGTGGACCTACGTGCTTTTTTTACTAAAAACATGTGGATATGCGCACTATTTATCCATTCAACAATTTTGTAAATTTTTTTAAATAAAATTGCAGCCTTCTGCTCTTGGTCCTTTTCTCACAAGCTCCACACACCTCACAGACCTTGTGATCCTTCCTCAGATCTGATACTGATTTGTTGGAAAGACAGAATAGTAAAGGCACAAATAACACAAATAATTCACACACGAGATGCGACTCTTCCATTAATCACACGAATTTTAATCTCGTTGAATACAATGAAACATGTGAAGCGTATTTATCCTGACTCGCTTGACATGCACGCACTTACCAAACTCATCTATCACATAACTTCAACTTACTCAATGCTCACTTAACTAAATCTCTAACTCACTTACCAAATTCATCTATCACACAACTCGACTTACTCAATGTTTACTTAATTGACTATCCAACTCTTCATGCAGGAGTTAATTAACTATTTTAATAATTAATTTAATGATAATTAAATAATATAACATTGTAATATTTTTTTTTTCTAAATTATGCTAATTCTATTTATGTAAACATTATAGTACAAAACTGCCTCAGTTCAGCTATGATAGCCTGAAACTGGGCTTGAAGGCCAAGCTTTATCCTGATACTGAACTGCCCATATAGGGAAACCAGTTCTACAAAAACAGTTGCACCGCCCTTGTATAGGGAAACCGGTGTAGTATTTATAACATTTGTCATGAGAAAACAACAGAAAGATAACACTATCGATAACAAAAACCAATATGCTACTGTGGATAACAAAAAACCAGTATCTCTATCAAAGTAAACTAGTTCAGAGACCATACTACGCCATGTCATAGCAGAGTCAATTGGAGTTGATGGGAGAGGGCTGCTCCTCCTCAATGGGGCATCCGAAGTCGTCCCCGGGATCTTCAGCATCAGCATCCGCGTGTTGAGCTCCTGTACTTTGAACAGCATTCGCGTCCACCTGCATAGAGAATAGGCCTAAGGAGGGCGCTGCACTGATAGGGGGTTCCCCAATATCGGCACGGGGTGTTACAGCAGAGTTGGGGTGAGGGTCAATGGGGGCGGGATAGGGATCAAGAGAAGCAGGAGGGGACTCATGCCAAGGAGGAGAACGAAGAGTAGCGTCTTATCACAGGGTAATGGTGATAAAGGCCATAAGGGTGGGGCGATTAAAAGCACTGTCAAAATGCAGCTTCGCTCTCTGCGTGGTTTGATGAATGAAATGGCTACCAGAGGGCTGAGGGGCAGAAGAGGTAAAGTTTCGAGGTGCTTCATGAGGAGGAGAGGCAGGCGGATGAGCATGGGCAGGGCCAGAGGGACAGTCAGAGGATTGCCGATTGGAAGAGGGCCGTTCACCTACAGAGCCGCCGCGAGTGCCACCTCGACGACAAGTCATACACTGTCTGAGTCTTGCCATGGCCGACTCGGCTTCGTGAACCGGTCTCAGGCAATGGGGAAAGGCCTGGAAAAGGGATGGAGCACAGAGCGAGCCAGAAGGAAGCTGAGGAACGATGTTCGCTAGACAGAGGGCGCTATGAGAGAAATGTGCACCAGGAAGAGTTTCAAGGCAACTATAAAGCGAGCAGCGATGGCCGGTGTGTGTGCGAGCACTGGGCTCTGCACAGTGCACAGGGCAAGCACCGTCAAGGGGTTCCAAACACCTGCGCGAGGAGTTGGAAAGCTCTGCAAAAACCGAATTCGCGTCCATAATGCAATTAACAGGCTTACCATGGAGGATGAAGCGCCGTCGCGGAGGGGTAATAACTGTGCTCGCAGGCGAATTGAATGCCAAATTAATGGCGCCGTGGAGGGCCATGTGGCTACCACACACCATGCACCTTGGGAGTTGGCCGGGGGCGGTTGTCCCATCGAGCCTGCTATACATCCGCATCCGGAATATAACATTTTAAGATTTAATGTAGCAGTTACATGTCAATTACTTTTGACTTTTCCCCTTGTAAGTCCAGAAAGAGAAAGAGAATGGCTATCGAAACTCAGTTTTGGGATTGGTCGTGAATTGAAATTTTTTATATTGTGAATAAGAATTGTAATTGAAATTGCATGAGAATGTGAGGGGAACATTGAAGGACTTTTTCATGTAACTCAAATATGCAGATGAGTGCGGCATTCATTTTGTCGTTAGGCAAGAGTTCACTAAGAAAATTAAGAAGAAAAAAATAAGTGTTTGCAGTGGTGTGGACATGGCAAGGGGTGGGGCTTTTTTTATAGTGTCTTAGTCTTTCTAGATGGTCATGTAACCTGGAACACATCTTATTTCTATTTTAGTGGTTGTAGTAGAGTTTTTAAATATGATAAAAGCACTAGATGAATTAACTGAGTCTCGCTTGATTGAGTCTAGCCCCATGCTTGGTAGGTTGGGATTTGTTTTGCACCATGTATTGGGAATTCTGGCATGTGGCGCACCTCTATCTCTAGTGATGTAATTTTTGGGAGGGGCAAAGTTTAGATGTGATGGGGATAGATACTTTGAAAGGCCCCATTCTTGGTAGGTTTGTATTTGTTTTTCACCATCTACTAGGCATTCTAGCATGAGGTGCACCTTTGTCTCTAGTGATGTAATTATTGGGAGGGGAAAAGTTTAGATGCAATGGGAATAGATACATTGAAAAACAAAGCTGGAAAAAACAAAGGGGTAACGTTAAAGTGAGATAAGAGAGATGCGGAACCCAAATATTTTAAAGGTGGGGATTTTTAATGAATTTATATTATGATAAAATTATGAGGGAGAAATTTAAATCGGAGGGAGGGAATCTAATGAAGGAGATTAAAATTCTAATTTGCCTAGGAATTGGTGAAAGGGTAGTGGTTACACTAGAAAATTTGGCCCAATTTTTGATGGCCACTTTGTCGCTACTCTGACACATATTCGTTGCAAGAGCGACAGTTTGAGGCCGGACAAAACATGGTTAGCCATTACGTTGCAATTCTAACGCTTTTCCAAAGTGTTGCAATACCGACACTCTTTCCGAAGTTTTGCAAAGTGTCGCTATTCCAACATTTTATAAGCGTCAGTCTTTCGACGACCCACAACTGTCGGTCTTCCAACGATCACAAACTGTCGGTCTTTAGACGCTTTTCAAGTTTTCAAAAAAACGTTGCAATTCCAACGTTATGGCTTCCAACGTTTAATTCCGACGTTTTACAAACAGTCACAATTCTGACGAAATATCATCTGACATTTAGAACTTCGTGTGTCTGACGCTTATGTAACATCGCTTTAGCAACGAAAAATTTTAAAATATTTTTAAAAAAGATGCCGCTTTTCTGACGCAAATGTAAAAGTATTAAAAATAATAACGTCGGTCTTCCGACGCTTGGTTAAAAATATTTAAATATATATATATATATATATATATATATATATATATATATATATATATATATATATATATATATATATATAGAGAGAGAGAGAGAGAGAGAGAGAGATAGATTGTCTAATGTGGTTCAACACAAATATATTGCACCAAATTTTATCGAGGAATGGATTAAATAGACTAAAATTTCTCAGGTTAATATTTCTGTTATGGAGAGATGTTTTAAACTATTTCAATTTAATTGATTCTGGTCTGGCATATAAAGTAGGAAATGGAAATAAGGTTAGAATTAGAGTCGATCCATGGCCAAGAAGTGGTGACAAACATTGGATGGCACAACCTATAATTAATTTTCTTCGTGACAATGGGAACACTAAACTACCACATTTCGACAACCCAACTTAATTTACCATTTGGAGGCAAGGATGTAAAATTACATAAGTATTGGAGTTGGATGTAGGATTTCATGAGGAACTGAATATGTATTTGGAAGCATTTACATAGTCTTGTATAAGGCATACTAACAAATATGATGAACTGGTTTGGTCACATTCTCCCTATGGGATCTACATGCACAAACTTGGGTACATTCACCTAAATTCAGTAGAAAGGAACGTTAAACATAAATGATGGTGGAAAGTGGTCTATAAATCAAAATTTCCATCACAGTGTTGATTTTTAATACCTCCAATATCATCGAGCCCTCCACAGTTGAATCTTTAATCCTCCACAAATTTGTCTTACCTTAGCTTCAAATAAACATTGGTATACAATTCTACAGATGTGTTCTATCTGAAATCCAAGGAAGCACTAATTTACCCTTCAAATATACTCCACATATGTGTTATTATCACTCTACTTCCACAAAGGTAAGTCTGAGGTGTTCTTGGGCTCAATTCCACAAGACCGAGATTTACAAGCTAGATTGGTATACGAAACATAAGTCACTGAGTCTTATCACAGTCTTGTAACTTAACACTGAGCTCATAAATAAAAATAGATGACTTAGCTAATTCGAAAGTTCTGTCCAAGCATCAGTAAATAGGACATAATCTGAGATTTTAATAGACGTTCACCACATAAAATATGTCAAAATCCTGTAGCTATATCCTTGGCCTGAGACTGCAATGAAGAGGTCCAAAGTATGGCGGCTTCAATAGAACTAAGCCTCAATATAGGGTTGCAATAGGTCCGAGGGTTTAACCGATTCAAGTCTTAATAAAAGGCTACAACACAGAACCGAGCTCTTATGGTATATCTCTGTCCTCCAATAATGACAAACATTAAATTCTCTTGACCATGGTAATAGAACTAAATTTGTTTACAACAGTCCATAAGATATCCATTCATTTCTAGAAATTCTGCAAGAAGAAAATGAAAGTCATGTGTAACAAAGTATTATGAAAAGAATTCAAATTACTGTCATATTGGAGCAACTAGCCTCTGACAGAAAATATAAAAAGAAAAATCATGACACTGAGAGTGCCCAAAGGATTTTCCTTGGAGTGGAAATTTCTATCTAGATCCCTACTTCTGCAAAAATATTTCTTATATATACAGAATTATTTACTCACCAGCAAAAAGAAAAATGAAAATGGAAGGGCATACGTAATGAAATTTATATCCTTTTCCTTAAGGAAAATAAAATCAGAATAAGATGCATGGTCTAACAATTTGGCATCCTCAATCAGCAACATATCTCTCGGTACCTTAGAGTTGTTAACCAGGTGAGAAGCCTCCGATTTTCAATGGTTTATTAATTTCCTACAAAAGTAACAAAAGAAAAATGAAGCAGTGTATGTTGCAATATTCTATTTCAACCTTCAGGATATGGAGGATGATTTCACGAGGAAAAGGCAATGACCTTGCAATTTAAGTGGGCCATATTACAACAATGTTTCCCAGAAATGAGAGAATTGCAATGAGTAACCTCTCTCAATTGAGTCGTGACTTGTTTTTTGTAGGTATGGGCTCCAAACTTCAAACCTTGCAAACAAGGAGAGAATGAATCACCATGGTGTCAAGAAACCAGAACTTAGCCCGAATATCCTAAAACTGAAGTTGGAAACATCATCTCTCCAAGGTTGTTAATGTTGCAATCCTCTGTTTAACATTGATACAAATGTCAAAAAAAAGTTAAAAGATGAACCAAATAATAGAATTCAAAGGAAAGACTACGATGTCACCATTTCTACCTGCTATCCTTGAAAAGAAGGTGAGATTACTTACATGCTTTTGTGTTTGCAAGGTGGACTTGAAGACCATGTTCATCCCAGAATGAGCTCAAAATGTACTTTTGTTTTTGGATTTGTGAAATAGAAGGACAGTGTTGTCAAAAAATAGTGAATTGGATATCCCATAGAGGGCCTCCACCTTTACCACCCATGGATTTTTAAATGAGAAACTCTCATCCATAAATATGAAGTCCAAATAATGTGAGGCATTTGACACCCTTTCTTGACTACTATGTTAATGTATATAATAGACCCCAGAGATGATCATTTGAATCTCATATAGGGTCATAATTATAGAGATCGCCAAGCATAGGAGAGGTATACCTTCAACCTCTCAAATAGTAGGTTTCTTCCAACTATCTGAAAGGTTTAACAGGTGTCCATGGATCAACAATATACTTACTTTTTCTTCCTCAATATCATTTGGGAGGATTGAAAAATAGTCAAAAGTGCAGTGATTCCATTTGCAATGACTAAACCTTAAACCTGCAATTTATTCCTCTCTTCCCATATGGAGATGAATTTGTCTGCTTTTTTGGCAAAGAGTTTGAACATGGTGTATCCCAGCATGATAGTCTCACAAAGAGTTAGATTCTAGTATCTCTAAAGTAGTTCATATAGACTATTGATAAAAAACTTTATGAGCATATATCTGAGCAATCAATCGTGCAAGCAATGAACATTGCAAATCCCTGACCCCTGCACCATCAGCTTGCCTGTAGGTTTCAATTATACGAGTGAATGCCTCCTTGCTTAATAGAGTTTGCTATTCCTCGGTCATTGATACAAAATGTGGAACTATTGGCATTTTTGGGGATTGATCTTCCATAGATTGAGTCGTTTCTAGATCAGAGGAGATGATTGTTTCTGGATCAAAGGACATGATTGTATCTAGGTCAGAGTTTACTTCCAACTGATTATGTGAAGCAGTTCAACAGTTTACTTCATGCATTAAAAAGAAACATAAAGCATGAACGAGATCGTACCTCTGCGACTCGAGATTGGGACTTGCAGAGACACGGATGAAAACAATCCGTGGCTTCACATTGGGACTTTTTATGAAACCCTATACACAACAAAAACCCACAACATTTTAGAAAATGAAATCCTACATTTCAAAAACACAAGGTCAGGGATTCGAATCTAAAAAAGATACATACCTTGCAGGAAATCACAGTTCTCAGTCTCCTTCCTAACGACATCAAGCACAGAATCAATGAGCTCGGCTCCTTCCGTGTAATTCCCCTTGGCCAGTTGTTGCCAGCCCCAGATTGGCCAAAAACGAATTTATCAGGTTTGAAGACCTGTCCATAACCCTTTCAAGCTATAGATCTAAAGTGCCCTAATATCTCTCAGTAGGATCCATCATGTGTTCTTCACAGACCACTTCCCAAAACTTGGAGCCGATCTGGTTGCCACATTGGCCCCCCTGAATGTGAAGGATCTCTGGCATTTTTGCTATCGACCCAACTCAGATTTGGATCAGATCCTCCCTCCTTCCCTGGACAAACCATGCAACCGGAGGGAAATGAACGAGGGAAATTAGAACTTTTGATATTTCAAAATTTTTGACATTTTGAAATGAAAGACGTGTGTTTTTTTTAAGGCCACTCAAATTAATTTAAAAATAAATATTTTTTGATAATTATAATAACTTTAAATAATTAAAATAATTTCTAAATAATTAAATGTTTGTTTATTTTGATTGTTTAAAAATATTTACAATAAAAAAAATAAAACATATCTTTTTTAGAAGCAATTAAAGTTATATGAGTAAATAATGGACTGATTTTTGCATATAGTAATCCTTCTACCCTACTAAATCATCATGCTTTATTAAAAGGAGTTTTAAACTTTACACTATTAAATTATGTTGTATTTTAAATATTTGGAGTTTTAATCTCATTTTTATATATATATTTTTTCTTTATAATTTATGTATTATGTATATAGGGGGTTAAATGGGTTAGGCCAGTTGGGAAATAGGGTTTAAGGGGTTAGGGTTAAGGGTTTAGAGGTTGAGGGTTTAGGGGGTTAAATGGGTTAGGGGTTAAGGGTTTAAGGGTTAGTGGTTAAAGGTTTAAAGGTTTAGGGTTTAGGGGTTAAATGGGTTAGGGGTTTAAAGGTTTATGGTTTATGGGGTTAAATGGGTTAGGGGTTGGGAATTAGGGTTTAATGGGTTAGGGGTTAAGGGTTTATAGGTTTAGGGTTTAGGGGTTTAAATGGGTTAGGGGTTTAGGGGGTTAGGGGATTTAGCAGTTAAGGATTTTAGGGGTTAGAAGTTAGGGGCTAATGGGGTTAGGTTTTAGGGGGTTAGATGGGTTAGGGGTCGAGAATTATGTTTTAAGGGGTTAGGGTTAAGGTTTTAATTGTTTAGGGTTTAAGGTGTTAGGGGTTAAGGGTTTATAGGTTTAGGGTTTAGGGGGTTAAATGGGTTAGGTGTTTACTAGGGGTTTAGGAGGTTAAATGGGTTAGGGGTTAATGGAAATTTATAGGTTTATGTTTTAGGGGTTAAATAGGTTAGGGGTTAAATTAGTTGCTTATTCTTTGTGTCTCAATGTAACAATTTTGTAAGTATTGTTGCTTGTTGCTATGTCTTCTTTATTTATTAATTTATATTATTTGTTAGCAATTGCTTTACATTTATTGATGAAAATGTATATTGCAATCAAATCAAATGTATGTTCAATCTCCAGTTTCAAACTCAGCCACAGTGTTGTCACACAATTTAAGTCCAGAGAATGGCCATATGATGAATTCTTAATAACCAGACTACACCTCATGACTACTCCAGAAAATCTTAAGTTCGAGTGTCCCACAATCATGAGAAATTTGGCTCTTATACTCTTGCTCCACCTGACTGTGTCCTGGAAATACCCTTGTTTATTGCAAAAACATCCTAATGTTGTCGACCTTGTCCCTTAACATACCAAGGAAACATATGTGAGTGAGAGGAATGGAAAGCACTACAAAGTTGAAGAAAGTAAAAAATACTAAGATGGTTTAAAGGATAAGCTTGAATTAGAATGTAGCAATGTTGAAACAACTAAAAGTTGTCCCAAACAAATACTTGATAATGCGAAACCTTCTTCTGTACCAGTCAAGCAAGACTACATTCATGTGAGAGCAAGAAGAGGCCAAACGGCTGATAGGCATAGCCTGGAAGAATATATGGTATGGTTCCCTCTTTTTGATGAAATATTTGATCTAGATTTTTTATATTGAAGATTAACCATTTTAACCTTGCCAACAAGGCGGAATTAACCCAATCGTAGGTCCCAATATGTCATGATATATATTAACTCTCTGTATATATGAGAAGGAATAATTATAAAGACATATATTGATAGAGGTGGCGAGACAAGGGGAGTCACAAGAGAGAGATGGAGATAAACTAAAGGAGAGGGGGGAGAAGGAATGGATCAGCTGAGAGAGAGAGAGAGGGAGAGGAGTGAGAGAGGTAGAGAAGAGTAAGAGAGTGAGATAGTGACACAAATATGGAAGGGGGACAGAAAGAAGGATAGAGGGAGGGATATAACTGTGAGAGGATTGGAGGGTAGAGAGAGAGAGAGAGAGAGAGGGAGGGAGATTGGGGAAGAGAGAGGTCATTCTAGATGCTCTGAAAGTGTTGAGGCTTCAGCTAGGTCACAAGTATTGTTTGCTAGGAAGGCTTTCCAAAGAAGTTGGTTGCATCACTATGACACTATTACGGAATTAGAAGGGAAGAGAAAGGCAAAGGCTCGGGTATCATATGAGAGAAGGAAGCAATTGGCAAAATTGAGATCAAAAGTAGTGGAGTTAGCCAAAAAGCAGCTTACCCCAGAGATGGATAAGATAAAACTTGACAACATATTGGTCAATTTCCTTGACCTTTTATTGGTTATTCAGAATGATTATGAATACACCACCATTAATATCAAGGTAACCAACCGCTATTAGATCAAGGGGTTAAGGGGTTTAGGGGTTAGATGTTTGGGGTTAAGGGTTAAGGGTTTAGAGGTTTAGGGTTTAGGGGGTTAAATGGGTTAGGGGTTTAGAGGTTTAGGGGGTTAAATGGGTTAGGGGTTAAGGGTTTAAGGGTTAGTGGTTAAGGGTTTAGAGGTTTAGGGTTTAGGGGTTAAATGGGTTAGGGGTTTAGAGGTTTATGGTTTAGGGGGTTAAATGGGTTAGGGGTTGGGAATTAGGGTTTAATGGGTTAATAGGGATTAAGGGGTTATATGTTTAGCGTTTAGGGGATTAAATGGGTTAGGGGTTTAGAGGGTTAGGGGATTTAGTAGTTAAGTATTTTAGGTGTTAGAAGTTAGGGGCTAATGGGGTTAGGTTTTAGGGGGTTAGATGGGTTACGGGTCGGGAATTAGGGTTTAAGGGGTTAGGATTAAGGTTTTAATGGTTTAGGGTTTAAGGGGTTAGGGGTTGAGGGTTTATAGGTTTATGGTTTATGGGGTTAAATGGGTTAGGGGTTTACTAGGGGTTTAGGGGGTTAAATGGGTTAGGAGTTAAGGGTTTAGGGATTAAATGGGTTAAGGGATTAGGGATTGGAGGCTTAGGGGTTAGGGGATTTAGGCGCAGTTAGGGGTTAGGTGAATAATGATTTAATGGTTAAGGGATTATGGATTAGGGATTAGGGACTTAGGGGTTAAGGGAAGAGAATGGTCATTCCAGATGCTCTGTCTTCAGCTAGGTCACATGTATTTTTTGCTAGGAAGGCTTTCCAAAGAAGTTGGTTGGCATCACTATGACAATATTACAGAATTAGAAGGGAAGAGAAAGGCAAAGGCTTATGTATCATATGAGAGAAGGAAGAAATTGGAAAAACTAATACGGACGCCCTTGAACGAAACAACCTGAACCAAACGTGCCCGGTCGGGTGACCTCGCATAGCGCGACACGACGCTCCCGACCGAACGATGCCACAAGTGAGAAAATGACAAATGGGCCACCCAAACGTGCACAAGGGACCCGGGTGGTCACAACTTAGCAAAACTGATACGGGTGCCCTCGAACGAAACGACCCAACCTAACCCAAACACCCCCAGTCGGGCAACCTCACACGCCGCGACACGGCACACCCGACCAAATGATGCCACAAGGGAGCAAACAGAAAATGGGCCACCCGAATGTGCACAAGAGACCCGGGTGGTCACAAATTAGCAAAACTGATACGGGCGCCCTCGAACGAAACGGCCTAACCCGAACGCGCCTGACGGAATGATGCCATAAGGGAGCAAATGGAAAATGGGCCACCTAAACGTGCACAAGGCACTCGGGTGGTCACAACTTATAAAAAAAACTGATACGGGCGCCCTCGAACGAAACAGCCCGACCTGAATGCGCCCGATCGAGAAACCTCACACGACATGCCGGACCAAACAATGCCAAAAGGAAGCAAACGAAAAACGGGCCGCTTGAACATTCACAAGGCACCTGGGTAGTCACAACTTAGCAAAATTCATACGGGTGCCCTCAAACAAAACGACCCGACCTAGACATGCCCGGTCAGGCGACCTCACACGGCGCGATATGGCGCGCCAGACGGAACGATGCCACAAGGGAGAAAATTGAAAACGGGCCACCCGAACGTGCACAAGGGACCCAGGCACAACTTAGAAAAACTGATACGGGTGCACTCGAATGAAACGGCCTGACCCAACCCAAACGTGCCTGGTTAGGCGACCTCACATGGTGCAACACGGCGCGCCACACTGAATGATGCCATAATGAAGCAATTGGCAAACGGGCTGCCCGAACGTGCACAAGGGACCCAAGCAGTCACAACTTAGCAAAACTGATACAGGCACCCTCGAACGAAACGACCCGACCAGAACACGCTCGATCGGGCGACCTCACACGGCGTGACATGGCACGCCCGACCGAATGATGCCAAAAGGGAGAAAATGGCAAACGGGCCACCCAAACGTGCACAAGGCACTAGGGCTGTCACAACTTAGCAAAACTGATATAGGCGCCCTCGAACGAAACGGCCCGACTCGACTCGAATGTGCCCGGTCGCGCAACCTCACATGGCGCGACACGCCGCGCCTGACCGAACGATGCCAGAAGGGAGAAAATGAAAAATGGGCCACCCGAATGTGCACAAGGCACCTGGGCAGTTACAACTTAGAAAAATTGATACGGGCAACCTTGAACGAAACAACCCGACCTGACTGCGTGCGGTCGGACGACCTCACACGGTGCAACACGCCACGCCGAACCGAACGATGCCACAACGGAGAAAACAGAAAACGGGCCTCTCGAATGTGCACAAGGTACCCAAGCAGTCACAACTAATAAAAACTTATACGGGCACCCTCGAACGAAACGCCCTGACCTGAACGCGCCCGGTCGGGCGACCTCACACGGTGCAACATGGCGCGCCCGACCGAACGATGCCACAAGGGAAAAAATGGCAAACGGGTCGCCCGAACCTGCACAAGGCAGTCGGGCAGTCACAACTTAGAAAAACTAATACGAGCGCCCTCGAACGCAATGACCTGACCCGAACGCGCCTAATCAGGCGACCTCATAGTACTGCGTGACACGACACACCCGACTAAACGATGCCACAAGGGAGCGAACGGAAAACGGGCCACCCAAATGTGCACAAGGCACTCGGGTGGTCACAACTTAGCAAAACTGATACGGGCGCCCTTGAACGAAACGACCTAACCTGAATGCGCCTGGTTGGGTGACCTCACACGGCGCAACGTGGCTCGCCCGATGAAACGATGCCACAAGTGAAAAAATGGAAAACAGGCCACCCAAATGTGCACAAGGCACCCGGGCAGTCACAATTTAGCAAAACTGATACGGGCGCCCTCGAACGAAACGGCCTGACCCGAACGCACCCGGTTGGGCGACCTCACATGGTGCGACACGACGCACTCGACCAAACGATGCCACAAGGAAGAAAATGGCAAACGGGCCACCCGAACGTGCACAAGGAACCCGGGTGGTCACAACTTAGAAAAACTAATACGGGCGCCCTCGAACAAAACGACCCGACCTGAATGCACCCGGTCAGGCGACCTCACACGGTGCACTTGACGGAATGATGCCACAAGGCAGAAAATGACAAATGGACTGCCCGAACAGGTACAAGGCACTCAGGCAGTCACAACTTAGGAAAAATGATACGGGCGCCCTCGAACGAAATGGCCCGACCCAACCCGAACGCACCCGGTCGGGCGACCTCACACGGCGCGACACGACGCGCCCAAATGAATGATGCCACAAGGGAGCAAATGGAAAACAGGACACCCGAATGTGCACAAGGGACCCGGGTGGTCATAACTTAGAAAAACTGATACGGGTGCCCTCAAACAAAATAGCCTGACCTGAATGGGCCGCCCGAACGTGCACAAGGCACCCGAGCGGTCACAACTTAGCAAAACTGATACGGGTGCCCTTGAATGAAACGGACCGACCCAACTCGAACACGCTTAGTCAGGTGACCTCACACGACGCGACACGGCACACCTGATCGAATGATGCCACAAGGGAGAAAACGGAAAACGGGCCACCCGAATGTGCACAAGGGATCCGAGCGATCACAACTTAGCAAAACTGATATGGGTGCCCTCGAACGAAACAACCCGACTTGAATGCGCCCGACGGAACAATGCCACGAGGGAGAAAATGACAAACGGGCCACCCGAACGTGCACAAGGCACTCGAGCGGTCACAACTTATAAGCAAAACTGATACGAGCGCCCTCGAATGAAACGGCTTGACCTAAATGGGCCTAGTCGGGTGACCTCACACGGCGCGACACGGCACGCCCGACCGAACGATGCCTCAAGGGATCAAATGACAAACAGGGCACCTGAACATGCACAAGGCACTTGGGTGGTCACAACTTAGAAAAATTGATACCGGCGCCCTCGAACGAAACGACCCGACCTGAACGCGCTCGGTCAGGTGACCTCACACGGCGCGCCCGACTGAACGATACCAAAAGGGAGAAACCGGAAAAAGCGCCGCCCGAACATGCATAAGGGACCGGCGCGGTCACAACTTCGCAAAACTGATACGAGCGCCCTTGAACGAAACGACCTAACCCGAACACGCCCGGTCGGGCGACCTCACACGACGCGACACAGCGCTCCCGACCGAACGATGCCATAAGGGAGAAAATGGAAAACGGGCCGCCCGAACGTGCACAAGGCACTCGGGCAGTCACAACTTAGCAAAACTAATACGGGCGCCCTTGAACAAAATGGCCCGACTAGACCCGAACGCACCCGGTCGGGCGACCTCAAACTGCGTGACACGCCGTGCCCGATCGAATGATGCCATAAGGGAGAAAATGGAAAATGGGCCACCTGAATGTGCACAAGGCACCCGGGTGGTCACAACTTAGCAAAACTGATACGGGTGCCCTCAAACGAAACTGCACGACCTGAACACGCCCAGTCGGGTGACCTCACACAGCGCGACACGCCACGCCCGACCGAACGATGCAATAAGGGAGAAAACAGAAAACGAGCCACCCAAATGTGCACAAGGCACCCGAGCGGTCACAACTTAGCAAAACTGATATGGGTGCCCTCAAACGAAACGACTCGACCTGAATGCACCCGGTCGGGCAGCCTCACACAGTGCGACACGGTGCACCCAACCGAATGATGCCACAAGGGAGAAAATGGAAAACGGGCCACCCGAATGTGCACAAGGCACCCAGGTAGTTACAACTTAGCAAAACTGATACAGGCGCCCTCGAACGAAATAGCCCGACTCGAACGCACCCGGTCGGGCGACCTCACAGTACATCGTGCCCGACTGAACGATGCGACAAGGGAGCAAACGAAAAATGGGCCACCCGAATGTGCATAAGGTACTCAGGTTGTCACAACTTAGCAAAACTGATACGGGCACACTCGAATGAAACAACGCGACCTGAACGCGCCCTGTCGAGCGACCTCACACAGCGCGACATGGCGCGCCCGACGGAATGATGTCACAAGGGAGAAAATGGAAAATGGGCCACCCAAACGTGCACAAGGCTCCCGGGCAGTCACAACTTAGCAAAACTGATACGTGCACCCTTGAATGAAACGGCCCGACCCGAACGCGCTCGGTCGAGCGACCTCACACGGCACGACACGACACAACATGCCTGACCGAACGATGTGACAAGGAAGCAAACGACAAACGGGCTGCCCGAACATGCACAAGGGACTCGGGCGATCACAACTTAGCAAAACTGATATAGGTACCCTCGAATGAAACAACCCGACCTAAACGCGCACGGTTAGGCGACCTCACACGGTGCAACACGGCGCACTCGACCGAACGATGCCACAAGGGAGAAAATGAGAAACGGGCCGCCCGAACATGCACAAGGAACCCGGGCAGTCACAACTTAGCAAAACTGATACGGGTGCCCTCGAATGAAATAGCCCGACTTGACCTGAATGCACCCGGTCGGGCGACCTCACACAGCGTGACACGTCGTGCCCGACCGAATGATGCCACAAGGGAGCAAACGGAAAACGGGCCGCCCGAACGTGCATAAGGGACCCGGGCAGTCACAGCTTAGCAAAACTGATACGGGCACCCTCGAACGAAACGGCCTGACTTGAACATGCCCAGTCGAGCGAACTCACATGGTGCGACAGTATGGCGTGCCCGAACGAATGATGCCACAAGGGAGAAAACAACAAATGGGCCACCCGCACGTGCACAAGGTACCCGGGTGGTCACAACTTAGCAAAACTAATACGGGCACCCTCGAACGAAATGGCTCGACCTGAACGTGCCTGGTTGGGTGACCTCACACTGTGTGACACGGCGTGCCCAGTCGTGGTTGGGGGCACACATTAAAAGTGAACCAAGAAGTGAGCACATCATGTCTTTAATATTTTATGAAACTCCTTAGAAATCCCATCATAACCACCTTCCATCTTCATCACAATGTGATATGTCAACTAAGGATATCTTATTATGTTGCTCCAATCATTCAAAAATAGGACCCTAGTTAGATTATTATTTATTAAAGGAGAGGCCAAAGAAATTAATTTACAAACCATCGCAATAGCGACACTTAGCCCAAACTTTTGCAAGAGCGACACTTAGCCCAAACTGTCGCAATAGACGATCATTCCTAAACTGTCGCAATAGCGACGCTTTTGCCCAAACTGTCGCAATAGCGACGTTTTCCTCCAAACGTCACAATAGCGACACATAGCTCTAATCCGTCGCAATTCCGATGGGTTTTCCCAAACTGTCGCAATTCCAACGTTTTGCTACAAACATCGCAAGACCAACACTAACTTCTATGTGTCGCAATCCTGACACTTGTCTCCAAACGTTGGTATAGCAACAGTTGTGGGCGGGATTTGAAAAATTGATAAATTTTGGGGAAATTTCTGACATTTCGTCAAAAGTGTCGGAATTTCCGCCAAATGTACTAGTGTTCTCGTGAAGGGGAGTGGCTTTTTAGTAATATTTTCTGTGTTCCTTTATCAAAATTCAAATAAATAAAGGCTTTGAATGAATCCGTCGCACTGTGGATGTGAACCATGCTGGCTTGCTTTGTATGCTTAGAAATAGTATTAAGTAACAGTGTTAGAAAACAAAACATCAATCTTCCATTAGCACTTATTCCACACAGACTCTTCTTTAACTCTACCCCGCTGCCTGTTTGACTCTCAGTCTGCCACTCTGTATAAAAATATAATGTGATGGAATAAATCAAAGTCTCCTCTACTCTGATTGACTATCCTATTAAATGACTGCCATAAGATAATTTGAATGCAATTATGAAATTTTTATTGAATTGAAAATTAATTGATTATAAAATATTATTATCACTAACTCTGTAACAAGCTCATAACTATTCAATATTTAAACAATTTTAATATACTAAAATGTTCTTGTAATGGTTTTTGTGTACATCTCAAATCGTCCAAACTGCAAATATGCCAAAGCATCGAATATGCTACACCTAATGCCATTCCTGTAAATATTTGAACTAGTAGCTCCAACATTCCCACCATATAAGGGTTTTGATGCAAATGATCCGCGTGCACAGGCCCCAACTGCAATAATAATATCAAACAAAGTAATTATGCCACATGAAAGATAATTTTATCAAGACAATTAAAATAGTGTTGCAATTTAGTCTCAACGATTCTGCAATACCATTGTCGGCTCCTTAGTAAGGTTAATAGGTGAATTTAGATTGATGGATGCAGTTGTTGCAACTTAACACTAGGCTAGGGACTGTAACGATGAGAACGAGACACAAGCTCCAAAACAAGAATAAATTTGGTGTTCTAGTGGCCATGATGAGAGATTTCTTCACAGGGAGAATGTCAAACTGCAAGAACTCATGAAATTTTTTTTTAATATGTAACAAAAAAAAATGAGTCATAAATTTACTAAAAAGGCGTAAGTTAAGTTGACAGGCATGGAAAACAGACACCCATATTCACTGCTAATGTAATGAACAACCAAATTCCAATATAAACCCACCAACACCAACTTAACATTATACATACAACAACTATATTCAGATTCTCTAATATGGATTATGAAATAGGTAAACATTAAGAAACTTACTTAATATTGCAATTTCAATGTCTCATCATATTAAATTCGCATTGGGATGGGCCTTATAGATTTGCATATCATTCATATTTGGCTAGCAGCCAAAGGTAACTCAAAAGTTACTCCATTAATGGTAAGAGAGTAGTAGGCAAGGCCAATGGTAGCTCAAGAGTTACTCCATTAATGGTAAGAAAGTAGTAGGCAGTGGGACAGTGGAACATTTAAACATGTTTCAAGGCCTAACTCTTACGAAATAAGGTATTATAGACTTTTAGGTTTTACCTGTGAAATTAGGGCAACTGATATTTCCCAGTCTATTGACCCATTAATGCTCTTAAGAGTACCAATAACCATGCCATGTCCATGCCCATGGAATCGATCATCAATACTTGTCCCCACTTGCAGCTATTAAACTGTGCAGACCTTGGAGATTGCATCAAGCTCGCCTCCCCCATTTTCTGGCAGCTCTCTGACTCCGGAGAAGGAACCCAACTGGCGGACAAGACCGGTAGAGTTGGGTGCCAAAATTTTGAAATGAAATCTGGTTTGGCAATATGAGTTTATCCCACCTCGGCAATATGAGTTTATTCACTTGGTGCAGACTCAGAAATATTGGTTGCCTTCTGTATCGGATCGGCTGTCACACCGATTTATCACAACTGAAGTCACTACAGAGGGGAAGGTGATATGTGTGTCTGTGGAGTACAGGAAAGCACCGGAGCATCGCCTACTTGCGGGTTATGACGATTGTTTAGGTTTCCTTGAATGGCTTCACTGCCAAGCAGAGGAAATAGAGGGGGTGCCCGTCAATCTATGGCTCGCTTGCCATGCAGATTTTAGCAAAGTGTTCTTGGCCAGTGACAACGCTAGTGGGAAAATGGTGCACCAGGTGGGCATCCTTGCAAGTGGAAGGAATTGGGATGGGCTGCGTTTACAAGGGACCATTTTGGTTCACCCTACCTTCAGCAGAGAATAACTAGTTGGCCGCGAAGTGGGGCCACAGGCGGAGGCGGAGTATTTTAAAGAGTTTTCGGATGCAATATGGGGTATCGTCCTCCCTGCAGGAGCAGATAGAGACCACCCCTTTTCTAACTCATTTGGACCCCATTCTCCTCATCTATTGACTCTGGTATATGAATGAACGGTTGTATTCGTGGCAGAGAAGGATCTGCTGACAGATCATGTTGTTTTGTACTACAAAGGTTTAAAGAAGGCAGGCAAAGACGCTGATCTGGTTCTGACAAAAGGTGAAGGCCATGTCTTCCATCTCTTCGATCCGAAATCTGAGAATGCCTTTCCCCATGTTGAAATGCATTTCGAACTTCATGCATTCGTCCCCCTCCTCCTTTGATGAGAGTAAGAACCCAACCCAGAATCTTTCCGTATGAATATCAAGAAAAATATATGTAGTTTTTTGGTATATGCAGTTTCGTCGCGGAAACATAAAGCCTACAGGGTAATATCTGTACTATTGAACGAATATTGAAAAAACTAGAAAGCGTTAATTAACACAAGAATATTAAAGCTCTACCATCGAGCGAAAATTAAAGATATTGAGAAGTGTTATTCCGCAGATATTGAAATTGATCGTTTTTGTTTCTCATGACTTTCTTTCGTTGCATGCCTATGGAGGCCGTGTCTGCAATTTTCCACTCACGTGTTATCTGTAATTTGTTGTCTTTTACAAGTAGCAAGGTTAATTTATCTGTAATTTGGTATATTTTAACAAGTTGAAAGATCAATGTTACTTGATTAACTGTGAGAGACTTTAAAAGTAATTAAAAAATTGACGCATTGCAGGAATAATTTATCCATAATTTGTTATCTTTTAAAAGTTGAACGATCAATGTTACTTGATGGGCTGTGAGATCCTTTCAAAGTAATTAAAAAACTCATGTGTTGCAGATATATTTATTATTTATTTAATTGATTAATGGTTTAAAAAAAGTGAGTAGAGAATTATTATTATTTATTTTATTATTTAATAACAATCTAACTACCACAAATATAATCATTTTATAATTCATTAATCTATCACTTTATTACTGATTAATCAATAAGTGATTAGCTGTAACTCATTAATCTATAATTGATTAGCTATAAGATGTTAAAAATAATTAAAAAATAAAAATTGATAAATATATTTAATTTAGCAATGATTTAAAAAATATGTGAGAAGAGAATTAATTTATTAATTTTTTTTTATAACTATCAAAATTATATTTGAATTATAATATGGATTTTTTTTTTCAAATTTATATAAAAATTCTAACCACAACAATGTCAATGTCATATGGTTCGGTTTTGATTTTGGTTCGGGTTCAAGTGGTTTAGCAATGATTAGGTTCAGTTCAAGTTTGAATTTTTTATGAGGTTCGCTATTATATATAAAATGAATTATAGGATAAAATAGTAAAATATCAACATCAATAAACATAAAAAAATCTTATTACCTATATCGAAATTGTAAGGATAAATTACAATATTGTGTTGTGATATGAAGTTATGTGTTTTGAACTATGGTCTTGGTCAATGACTATGAAATCAACATCAACAAACATAAAAGAACCTTATTACCTATATGGAAATTGTAAGGATAAATTACAAGATTGTGTTGTGATATGAAGTTATGAGTTTTGAACTATGGTCTTGGTCAATGACTATGAATTTCGATGAGGTTCGAGAACCTCAAAATTCGAAGGTCAAGGTTAAAGTTCGCCTAACCTTATGACAGACCACAACACATATATTTTCATTATAATCTATTAATTATATTTTTTAACTTAAATTTTCCATTATTATTTTATAAAATTATAAAATTCATGATTTCTTAGATTGTCTTTATCTTGCCACTTGGGAAACAAGACTAAGGATGGAGTAATTGTTTATCAATCAATACCCAAAACCTAGATGAAAATAAAAGTCAAACTAAGAAAGGAAAAGACTTAAGTCCTATGGTGTGAAAATTATCCTAAGAGGATGAAATATAACAACAATGGAGCAAAAAATAAGGTAGTCATTCATAATTTGGGAAAACTAGTCAAATGAACAACTTCCAAAATATCCAAAGTTCAAAACATCATAGAGATAGTAGCAAATAAAAGAAACATATAATCCATGAAGATAATGAAGTGTGCAAATGAATGGGATGGTCTACCTCCTTGCACTGTGGCCAGTTGTCATCAAGCCTAGGGGGGCAACCCATTTCTAAATTAAAAAATATTAATAATGATAATATTTCATTGTCATTATGTTATATAAATTTTAAAAGTGACTAGATTACTATTAAATTTTTAATTACAAATTATGTTTTTTATATACATTATAAAAGAGAAAAGAAAAGGGAAGATACATAAAAAGGATTCATATCTTTATGTAGAGAGTAATTAAAAATATTATAAAATCTAAAAAAAATTGGATTAATAGTTCGACGTCTCTAATTAATCATGCTCCTTTGTCTAGGATTTACATAGGTACCTCATCATGCCATAATTGAGAAAAAACATGATTGAAAACACATTCGAAGAATAAACTCATCAAAAATTCCTTTTAGTAGATTTTCCAAAGAGTTTTAAAACCAAATTATCTTTAAAAATGCCAAATACTAAACAAAAGGTCCTTAATAATTGATCTATAATCTCCCAACAAAGTGCCCACTAATGTAAATAATCTAGAGCATGTGAGCCAACTAGGATTGAACCTAAGCCCAGTAATATTTTGCAAAGGAATATTCCCACAAAATATCCTTCACTATTTCTAATCCCGAGCAAAAATGGGTCGTACATTAATAAAACCACTTTTCGCTAACCAACCTTTGTAGAGGAAACCTTGATAAATCACCAACCGAAGATAGACTCAAACTTTATAAGAGACTCTAGTCAACTAGAAACCATGCACTAGGCTAATCCAATAACTTTATTCATCTATAGAACCCATTCGACATTAAGAAATGGTCCTAATTCATGACATAGATGCAACATAATGTAGAGCTTATAAGAATCATATAGAGTCAAAGGGCACTAAAATATCCTCTCCCAATCTCTAAAAATGGGACCATCTATATCAATATTCATATTGAAAAGGTCTCTTGAGGAATTACCATGATGATCTCCATAAAGGTAGCTCTATCCAAAGAGGACCAGGAAAAATCCCAAGCCACTGAACATTGGTTCTTCCAACAACAAGAACTAAAATCCCATTGATCCCTCCAAATAAAAACTTATTTTTACTAAACTTCTTTGCTTGAAAATGAGGAATACCAAAAGTACAAGTTTCCTCCAGTTTCCAACTTCAGGTTGGTCTCTTGGCCAAATCCTAACCTGATCTAATACCTAACCTATATGAACACACTAAGTGTACCACCTTCCTCCAAGTTACTCCAATACTCTTAAAGATGATGGAACCAAAAATATGAGTATGAGGGGCAAAAATGATGTCAGATAAGCCAAACTTACCCCTAATTTTTCCAACATGTTGGATTGAAAGCAATGTATGTTACATTAACACTTTCTAAGGGGATGAATTCTCCAAGCATCTAACCACTCATTTGGAAACCAAAATGCTTCCTTGAGACACCACATCGATCAAACCAGTACCTCCCTTATCCTTGGGCATGATGCAAACATCCTAGGGAACCATAGGAAGACATTGATATCTACCATAGTTGAGCCACATAGAAGAATGTACAAACTTCTCTAGTCAATGGAATTGAGTCTTACAAGGGACCTAACATGACACATATCTAATCAAGCAGCAATCCCACATAAAAATGGAGGAAAGGTAAACCCCAGAAAATACGAAAATTCACTAAAATTTGATTCTGTCATGAAGAAAGATGTTTAATTAATAAAATATTAATTAAAATTTTAGAAATTTAACTAGCCATGTGGTTAATTCCATTCCAGGATCAATGCTTAATTAATAAAATATTATTTAAAATCTTAGAAGTTTAATCAGCCATGTGATTTATTTATTCAATAGCAGCGGATAAGAAACTTAATATTTCTACAAATAGATAATAGTGGAATGAAGTTTACATAGAAGGAAAAATTATTTACATAAATATATAGTAAGGTAAGAAAAAATAAAAGAAAATGGAAAATCATAGTGGAATAAGAATGTTTACCATTTTCTAATTTCTTTTTTGCTTTTAAAAGTCTAAAAACTTAGAAAATGTGAAAGGGAAGGTAGGAAAATACAAAAGGAAATCATAGTGGAATAAGAAAGCTTACCATTTTCTAATTTCATTTTTCCTTTCAAAGGCTTTAAAAACTTAGAAAATAGAAAATGAAAGAATATGTATATTAATTTGTAATAGATTTCTAATTTAAAAAAGAGTGATTATTTTTTGGATTTTCTATATTTTTTTTAAATATGATTGAGTTAAATATTTTTAAATATGATTGAGTTAAATATTTTTAGTAGCTTGAGTTAAATATTTGAATGGTCTATGATTTCCACTGCCCTTTTCATATGATCGATAAGAAAAGATGGAAAATCAATAGGTGTGACGATAAGAATTGTAGAAGAAAATAGTTTGAGATTTATCACAATGAAGATTGTTTGTAACTGAATACATTCTTATTATTCACATTTTCTATCATTCAACATTGTTACATTGTTGAACTCCCTCTTCACCTTATAAGTTTCATGTTAAGGCACTTCATGGTGTAAAAGTCACATGTTTGAAACTATGTGGAAAAAAGGCCTTCCACACTAATGTGAACCCACATCTCAAAAAAATATTACACACTTCTTTGTATTCTTACCATAAATATGTTTTGTGCTCTATTTAAAGATAAATAAAGGAATTGTTAAAATATATATAAAACCAAAATAAATAAATAAACAAAACTTAAATAATACTACACCACTTATCAATAAAGTTTTCATCTTTAAATGTTAGTATCGAAGTGGTAAAGGCTAAAAAATTTATCTATTATTGCAGATTTTATTATAAGGCATGTATACTGTACTTTAAAACTTTAGTTTTCTTTTTCATAAATTCAAAATTAAAATAAATCTAAATCCATATATATGCTTTCTTCATGTACATTATACATCTATTATTATAACTAACCAGAGTTCCATGGTAATGATATGGTTGTCCATGCATGGAACATTGAGTAATATATAAATTTAAAAGTAACTTAACTTGCAAACTTGATAATTTGTCAATGAAACAAATAAATCCATTCTCACTACATTCATCAAAAGTAATGTAACATTGATAGAATATAACATTAAATCCACATCATGAATTTAAAAGCCAATGAAGATATTGTCATATACACAACTTCAAATTCTTGTACTTGTATTTCAAATTGGTCTAGTTATACATTTTTCTCTTTTACAAAATAGGCCCATGGCCCATGGTATTCCCAACATAAATAATGGAAGGTCGTGCCCATAAATGAAATAATGGAAAAATTCCATCATGACTGATTTATAAATTGGGTCTATACGTCACCCTCGCCATGCTTGGCACTCGCAAGTGCATTTCAAAATTGATATTGCTGCAAAAATTAAATAACCAGTTAGTTGTAAAATCCAAAATGCATAGAATCAATTCCGTTAATTCATGATAAGATTTTTATCAACTACTCATTCTCACCATGAAGATCTAAGGCAATGGAGAAGATTGTCCTTCCTCGGCAGATGGTGGAGCACTTGGTGATGGATATAGGCATGGTGGAAGTGAAATCGGAAAAAGGTAGTGGGTGTGGGCGGTGTTACACCCCCACCGGTTGTACGATAGTGGGAATCACCCTAGGGGGGGGAATTGGAATGTCAAGGGTGGATGATTGAAATAATGAGAAGGGTCGATGAATAAATGGTAGGGGTGGGAATTGGGAAGGGTTTGGGGAGGTGGTTATAGGCATGGGAGAACTTATGATGGAGAAAGGTGGTCAGTGTGGGCAATACATCCCCACTGGTTGTATAATAGGAGGAAGCACCCTTGGGGAGGAATTTGGGATGCTAATGACTGGAGCAGTGTTCAAACTGCTATAGGTTTTTTCACCAACATTCTCATCAAATAATTGAATTCGACAAGCTGGAGCGTTGTGAGATGTCGGTCCCTCGACTGTAACACTAAAAAATTTCATATAGTTATGGAAATGCATCGAAAATGATAATATATCGTATTTCACATAAAGAAATGCATGCCATCAAATTTCCATACCATTTTTCTGTATAATATAATGTTGCACTAACTCAGGCATGTGGCCCACACTTCTTTGGTGTTGAGAAGATAACTCCAGTTGCTCATCGATGTTTCTTTTTTTTGCACGAACCTGTCCAACCTTTTCAAAACTTGGTTTATCTTTCCCTAATTTTGACTTGTACCCAGATTGCCTTTTCTTTTTTACTGGGCTCAAGAAACTATGTTTTCTTTTAGTAGTGATCTTTGATGGAGTTATAGTATTGAAAAACATTCTATTGTATTCTTGACATGCTTTGTCTACCAAACTATTCAATGCATTTGCTTGCTCCAAATTTGTCGGTATTATGGATCTCAATTTCTCATGAGTTGATGAGTTAACACGTTTCATCTCATCATCTTCAAATAATGCATTATCTGGTTGTATATTGGTTGATTCAACATTATCAATGCTTGTTTCATTATAATAATTTATATTTGGAGGAGAATCAAAGCATGGCGGAAGCTCCGTTTGGATTTCTAGGCCCAATATAGGTGTTTCATTCAAATCAAATCAAATTGTAGGCATTTCTGTAGTAGGATAAGTGACATTAGGTAGCACATTTTCACCCAAAGTAATGTTACTCACCAACATCTCAACTTTCAGTACATGTTTACAAACATTTCCATTCAAGGCCCAATTTCAATTACAGAAGTGTAGATTGGAACCTTTATATATGACATTGTACCAAATATCACGTGTATCCTTATTTTGGCTATGAACCCAATAACCATTGTTACTCTTTTCATCAGGCACACAATCTTCATTTGGGATTTGGCTAGCTCTACACTTGGATGAATTTAATTGTTCCTCAATTTTTCTAGGCCGTACAAAACCAGCTTCTTTTAAATGTTACATATGATTGTAATATAATACAACATTTGTCAACAACACATATATTAATCAATCAACACGTCTATGACATGCATTATTATTTTCTCTTACGTACCTTTCCTTGATATGCCGATGATAAGATTCAATGGCATTACTTGTATCCTGATTGGAATGTGGAAAATTTTTGTATGCTTTTGCCCACATATCTGTAGAAATAAATTTATTAGCTATGAATTAATAATACATATGGCATGAAAAATAGAGTCATTAAAGCCACTTACAAGAAACTTACATATTTTGTTGTTGGCTAACCAAGTTTTAAAATATTCCAAAAACCTTGGTTGGTCACTGAATCTTTCAAAGAACCTTTCAACTGTCTTTTTTATAGATTCATCATCTTCACATGTGTGCATGATTTCTCCTAAAGAACGAAAAATGTGGATTTGGTTTTCTTTTCCTGGGACTTTATTTCCAACATTCTTCAACCATGCACGATGAACATGCCACACACATAACAATATTTTACACTTGATTGAAGACCTGGAATAACACAATTTATTAGAGGGAATATACATTAACAATATTTTAATGTCTCTTATAAAAGAATAAACATGTCACCTTAATGCTTCAATTTCAGAAGTAGCATCATCTGTGATGAAGGCTTGAACATGTCAATCTCGCTCTTTCTTCCCAATGGCAAAGAGAGTTGACATCCATTTAGAAAGCTCAGCTATAGTATTGCGTGATGATATCACCCAAGCTACTGGAACCCCATTGCGATGTTCATAAAAAACCATTAAGGTCTACAGTTGATACTACATTACAAACAATGTACATAATTATATTTATATAAGTTACATGCATTAAAATGAGGTTGAATAAATGAATCAAATTTAGGATAAATTTCTACTCACCCCATACTTATTTGTACTAAATGTTGAATACAATGAGATTATATTATTGTGAGAATATTTTAGCATCATTGAGTGCACCCACTTTGTTTGTATGCCTATAATAAAAGGGATGTTTTCAACAAGATCTTATTTCTGGTAGAAGAAAAAGCTCTCAGGGTGTTCCTTATACCAACATTATACACGGTTTGGATCACTTTGATCTTTAACATGCTCTAGCCTTATATTATCATTGTAAATGTTTAATATATCTTGTCTTGTCATATATGTATCTCGAGATGTCCCTGTGTATAACTCACCAAATCCATCCTTCACATTAGAGATGAACTTGTCCCATATCATTGTAGCATCAAAACTTCTTTGGATTAAATGTTGGACAATAGATCGCATATCCCTTGTTAAATGTGGTGCATAACTGAATCTCACAGGCCTGCCGATTGCTTCTTTTCCATGACAAACAACATTGGATTTATCAATATTCCTACATGCAGTATATATTATTACAGCATCATCTGGTCTAAGTTGAAGTCGTCATACAATGAAGTGACATTGGCAACCAAATTTAATAATTTCTTGTCGACTGCTTTTTTTTTATATCTGAGGATGCACTCATAATTTGGTTTTTGCACTTTGGATCATATGCACACCAATACCTGCATATAAATGTTTTACAACAAATTAGATATAACATATATGCATACTATAAAAAATTATACGTATATTGATAAATAAATAAAGACTCACATAGCGTACTCCAGATATGTTGAACAATATGTTTGTTTGATATCCTCTACTTTTTTACTTCGATGAGTATAAAGATGAAATTGAGTGGGTGTAGATTCACTTGATTCCTCTCCTCTTATAAAATCATCAAGTCGACAATATGGAATAATTGCAACTTGGTCCCCATCAATATTTTTCCATGTTAAGCCTTCTGCAGAAAATTCAATCATATCCTCTGGGTCTTCAACTTCCAACCCATTAATCCTCTCCCACTTACACATTCTTCAAATATTTGTACACATTCTATTGAAAACGATTTGGTTTGAGTAAATATTATGGTCTTGATTAATGCATATCACTAAGCATGGAAATCACATTTTTAGGTAAATATTTTATGCTTTTCAGATAAACCACTTTGGAAAAAGTAATAATTGGGTCATTAATAAACTTAGATATTTCTCACAAATTTAGACTAACCATGTATGAAATATGATGTCTTTGTGGAGGTTGTGTCACCAACTTAGTGTCATGGGGTGACTTGTGATGAGTGGTTGAGGGAAAAGGTGATTTTGATGCCTCCCTTCACATAACCTACATGGAAACTTAACTTTACCCTTTTCCCCAGGAACTTTAGAATCACTAATCAATGGATCAACCATAAGTTGATGAGAATATTTAGACCACACTTCTAAGACTCTATGTATACTAGAACAATCCTTAAGAAGGTGAGCAGCCTTACAAAGATTGCAAAGGTATTTGGTGTTGTGTTGCATGTTGGAGGGTTCCTCAACATTACTAACACTCGCAACCATGGTTGGTTTGTTAGACCCTTTTTTAGAGGTACAACGCTGCTCATGGTGATTGACCTGAAACACTAGGTAAAAAATCCTAGAAATGGGGTTCTCTTCCTGCTCGCTAGATGGCGTGATTGGGTACCAACGTTGTAGCACTTCTAAGTCAGGGAAATTGGAAACCATATGATTAGGCATTTTACACAATGCACATGTTGGTCTTGTCCACGAAGAATGGCTGGGGGTGACTAAGGGTTCCCCGATTGGTCGTTTATCAGCTGACAAAAAGAGGATGGATCTACTCGGCACATCTTCCTGAGTTGTCGAGTTGTTCATGGATTCGTTGTCCGAGCCATCTTCTTGGTAGAGGAAAACTATGGTCGATGACATACAAGCTAGTGTTGCATGGAATCTAGGGACATAGTGAGCATCCAAGACTTCAATTTCTATAAGAACTGTCTTGCAGGCTAAGCAGACTGGGACATTTTGGTAGAGACCGACGGGGGCTGAAGGGCGTCCATCATATGCTCTAAGCATGATTTCTAATGGCTTTAGTTCGGGAGACCCTAATTTCTGCCAGACGTTCTTTGACATGATGCATGTGGATGCACCCTCATCAATTATACATCAATAGATGGTGATGTTTGGAACTGACACTGGTATCTGAAAGGCCACCATTGAAAGAAGCCAAGAGGTGGAATTGTCTAAATCAAAATCTATTAGGCACGAATCAACAGGGTCGATGGTGCCTAACACAGAAAGTAAGGTTTTCATTTACTTTGGGCATGATTCTAATACCTCCAAAGCTGACATGGCAACGGGAGATTGAGCTAGATCATCCATGATGTTATAGTTATGGGCTGCTTTGGAATGGTTTCTTGCCCACCTAGTTGGTCCCTCGGCCATTTTTGGCAAAGGTTCAATAGGCATATTTGATGTGGTCAAAGGTTTTTGTTGGTGCACTTGTAATAGCCCCTGATGAGTTGGTGTCTAGTGGGGTATCATAATTTCGGTTCCGTGTTTGAAAAGCAATTCTTCAGTAGTCATGTAGATTTCATGGTTGCTCTTTCCAGAATCATCGGGAGTTTGTTGTTGAGTGCTAACTGTCCCTTGGTGGGAGAAAGGATCCTCTATAACTGCTATCGTTGGGAGGATCCCCCTTGTTCCCGATTACCTTGAAGATTCTTTAGCTTAGGGAGGTCGGGACAGTGTTGAGAGCATTGGTTGTACTCACCACAGATTGAACAAGAGTGCTTTGTCCGAAGATTTTCCCTCTTGTTCTGCCTTTGGGGGTTACTTGGTTCCTGGTTTTGATTTCGGTTGGAGTTGCCTCTAGCCTAAGATCGCGAAGGGTGTTCTTGATTGTTGCCCCCCTATCTAGGATATCCTTTAGGCTTATTTTTTCCTTTTTTCTTAGTCGCGTTGGGAGGATAATTTGGATTCTCCTGTTTGTATGGTTGGTGCACCTGTGCATTATTCTACATAGGTGGGTTTTGTGCTGGGGAATAGGCATATTGCGGTCCTTATCCCTAGTTTATAAATGGTTGTTGGGGGGAAGCTCTTCCATCATCATGTCTTGCTGCATACTGGGTACGGACCTCCTTGCTGATGGAGATACGATGACACCCTATTAGTCACGTTTTTCGAAGGTGCATAATGACTTTGATAGCCAGGTTGCGGTATGTCTTGGGTAGAATCATATGTGTAACCGGGGTATGGAACGCTGCTGCTTAGGGGATTTTGGGTCAATGACCCAATCAAACCGTCTACGGAGTTCGATGCGCCTGGAAATTCTTTATAAGTTTGCAGGCGCGGGGCATTAGGTAAGATATTGTAAATATATCCTGACTGCGTATAGATCAGCTCGAGTTTTTAGGCCTTACTGATAGCATCCTCTTCGTATATGGTCTTTTATTGCACCACATCCTTCAAAATATTTGCGGTGAGAGTATTCAAGAAAATGTATAACAAAACTCGATTGTCGAGTTTGGATTTTCACAAACTATGATGCCTCCAGCATTCGTGGAGATGGTCCAAGATATGGACGGCAGGTGTTTGCCTAAAGTGGGTCAGTAATTCCATTCTAGAATCATGGTGGATGGGTAACTAAAAATAGGTCAAGAATGCAGTAGCGAGGGCACTAAAGGTTCCATGTGTAGCAGATGGCTGCTCCACATACCATTTCGCGGCTATTCCGATTAGGGTGCGTTGAAATAGTATTAGTTGAATAGTATCATCAACGATGTTGTTTGACGGATACCATAGGTGGAAAGTCATAATATGATTTTTGGGGTCTTCCGCTTGCTTCCCTTCAAACTTTGGAATGTCCGAAGGGAGCTTCGTGGGCATGGGAGTCCATGTAGGGTTGTGTGAAATGGGATCGTTTGTCAACTTAGTTAACTCTGGTAAATTTAACGAAGCTAATAAAGGTAACTGAGAGTTTGTAGCCATTGCCCCTTGTTAAAATAGAGTGTTCTAGTTAGGTATAGGGTTTGTCTGTGACGTGCCCTGCTGTGATTTCACCTGACTTCCCGAATGGGTAGCACTCCTCTGTCCCCTAAGGATTGTGGGAGGAGTGGTATGCAGTGACCCTGTGGGGGTGTTCATTGGTGCGGCGTTGGGTGACCAAAGATGGTTCCCAACTAATGATGCCCCAACAAAGGATGAACCAATAAGGGTGGCAGTGCTCTGTCTTTGATGCCTAAATGGTGAAAGACTTGGAACCCCTCCCGGTAATGGGGGGAGGTCCAAAATGCGTCTAGATCAATGAGGTCCCGTTGGATCCATTCTGGCGTCATCTAGGTATGTTTTTGGAAAATTTTGAGAGGATAGAGATTAAAATCAAAGAAAAAATCCGATCGCATACATAAAAGAAAGTGAAAATAAAAGATAAATTTTCCCTTTAGATTAATCCTATATGACCAATCAATAAAAAAATATGGTTTTTTGTTGTTTTTTCGTATGATACTCAAATCCTAGAAGACCTAAATCATCCTCACACGCTCAAATGTAATTGTGCCTTGAGAATATATCTTGTGAATGCTGGGGAAATTTCCCAAAAGAGCTAGCGACGCCTCCAGTCAACCGAACAAAAAAAACCAAGGTAAGGGTAGAGGATCTAGTGCTTGCCTGCACCGTCACCTATAGGGAAGGATGCCCTCATTTTGGTCGCTAGGTACCGTCGTCCCACGTGAGCGTTCTAGTCTTGGGCTTCTTGGTAATTCAGCTACCAGTACCAAGTATTAGACGGGTCAGGTAGCCTCGAATAATATCGCACACACTGCGCCTAAGCCTAACCCCCTCTGAATCGGGTCTCTACCGCGCTCGGGTTTTATTTGTCATGGGCGAATAGATGGATTTAAAAGTTCCCTAAACAGTCAACTTCTATGTTTCAAGATGTAAACTAACCAAGGCAACTTATTGGATGCCTACCCCCTTGGTCCTAACTTAAGCTATAACTTCTCTTGTGGCCCTTATGGGGAGAGTTTAATGCATTTAGTTAAGTGAGTTTTAGGTGGCTTTGATTCACTTAAGGTGTGAACGTGTGTGAGCAAGAGATGAAAAAACACATAGTTTGAAAATGTGGATATGCAGTGATCCTTTTCAAAATCCCCTAGTTAAACTAGATTTGGTTGTTCCTTGCCCAAAAGTAAAACATGTGCGGATGTGGGCCACTTACAATGCTTCCTAGTCAATCTAACTGATCAACTATAGAGAGATGGTCAATTATCAGTAGAGAGTGTTCATATGCTTGCATAGGATCAACCGTGGGTGCAAAAATAGAAGAGATTACTTGCTCTTCTACAGATAATTCGATCCCAGTCCGGAATCCTAGTGACAAATATTGAACTAATATTAATGACTTTCAACTAGGAAAATGAAAAGAAAATATTTTCTTATGGTGTGCCGCTTACAACTTGTCCTATTTAAACGAAATGTTTGCTCTATAGGGAGATTGTAAAGTATCAAGAGAGAGCGTTCATATGCATACCTAGGGTCACCGTTAGGTGCAAGGGCGACATATATTACTTGCTTTCTTTTGGTATTTTAATCCTAGTCTCGAAATTCTAATGCAAAAATTAAAACTCGATTTAATGCAAGAATTTGAAAACTAACTAAATATGTGGGGACTTGGGCCACTTACTCTTTGTTAATTAACCTATGTGTGTGATATCTACTATCAATAATCACCTTATTTAGATGACATGTGTGGATATGGGCCACATTTCTTTTCTCCTAATTAAACTAGGTGAGTATATCATAGTAAACTAAAAATTAGAATGATGCACTAGCTACACTAAAGGTAAGCTAACACACATGTCTAACAGTCAAGAAATATCAAAACAATGTAAAGACAATTCAAAGAGCACATACAAGAACAGAATCATTAAAGCCAATTAGTTTTTTGAGATTTTTTCAAATAAATAAAAATAAGAATGATTAATTACATTAAAAAAATAATTTTTAATGTTTAATTATATATTAAAAAAATATTATATAACAGTTTGATATATGTTTTGATTTTAACTTTAAAATTGAATTATTACTATACAAATATTTAATGTTAACTAATAATTCTAATTCTTTTAAAATAACATATTTAATGTTAATTAATAATTCTAATTCTTTTAAAATAAAATGATGTTATTGATAATAATAATGATGTTATTAATTTTTTTTTTTACATAATTATTCATTTAAAATAAACACATGTTTAAAAGGCCCACAATTTTTTTAGAAAAGTAATGTGATGTAATTCCTAGCATATGTTGCATTTTGAAATAGGTAACAACTCTCATCTCATCATAGCATGTCGGTGTTATAATTATATTTTTTTTCCATTCTACGCAAATGGAACCAAATGAACAAATCTTAGTTTGTGGTTCTTTTCAATTGTGATTATGTTTTTGGCAAAGTGAAATAAAGCAAGACTTACATAAACTATAGATATTAATGAGAATCTGGTTATATAAGTTGAATATATTATATCCAGTTATGTGATGTGGCAATACACCTTTATTTTTGTATTGTATAACTATCTATCGATTGGTGTGATTTTCATTTGATTTCATGGTGTACTCTTTTCTATGGGAGCAACATTGTAGATGATGTCTTGCATACACTGGTCGTTATTTTTGAAATCCAGTCTAATATAGCATATTTTGTTTTAAGGAGATTTTATTCAAAACATCCAAAACTATTTTAGAAATCAAGTCTAATATGACATATTTTGTTTTAAGGATATTTTATTCAAAACATCCAAAACTATTTTAGAAATCAAGTCTAATATGGCATATTTTGTTTTAAGGAGATTTTATTCAAAACATCCAAAACTACATGTTTGTCATCGTGACAAAAAATGATATAAAGGCCTTTATCCACATATTGAACTCCAAACAATAGGATAGCAATGTTGACAGAATACGATCTATTTAATGAACCATAGTCATGAAGCACCTAGAATCGATAAGCTTGTCTTTAATTTAGATGCTCGACATAGTATAGTAGTTTGCAAAAACTGCAGAGTAGATTTATTATTTATTTATTTTTATTTAAGATGTAATAATGATTTTTTTATAATATTTTTTGAATTTAAACAATAAATTTAATCAGACATTTCATACTAAAATTTTATAATGGAATAAATAAAATATACTTTAAATTAAAAATTACAAATCAATAATCATATATTTAAAAAAAAAATTGTTTAAATAAAATAAATTTAAAATAAAATTGAAAAAAAATCATATACATTAATCAAAATGAAAAAAATTAAAAAACAACTTTGAAAAAATAGATTTAATAATAAAGGCCTAGGCATCTTGAAGGCCTAGGCGCAACAATAGCTTCTCGATGCATTGCATAATAAATATTTCACTCTCCTATCATCAACTACATAGACTAGAGAGGTTGGTTTTATCAAGACAAAAAGAAACTGTGAAACAATAAATTTAAAAAGACATTTCATACTAAAATTTTATAATGGAATAAATAAAATATACTTTAAATTAAAAATTACAAATCAATAATCATATATTTTAAAAAATTGTTTAAATAAAATAAATTTAAAATAAAAATTGAAAAAAAATCATATACATTAATCAAAATGAAAAAAATTAAAAACAACTTTAAAAAAATAGATTTAATAATAAAAGCCTAGGCATCTTAAAAGTCTAGGCCCAATAATAGCTTCTCGATGCATTGCATAATAAATATTTCACTCTCCTATCATTGACTACATAGACTAGAGAAGTTGGTTTTAACAAGACAAAAAGAAACTGTGAAAACAATAAATTTAAAAAGACATTTCATACTAAAATTTTGAAGTGAACATTGTCTCCTACTCCATTTCATTTGGAAAGAGATACCCACCACCCATTGTAAGTAAAGATAATCTGTAGAGAACAATGAAAAAATTGCTCAAAATAATTTCGATCTAACAAACACCCACAAAAGCAATGATATATTGTATAGAATAACGCAAAAATGATTCCATTCAAATATGGCGAATATATTGAAGCATATCGATTAGAAAACAAATGCAAAACTCAATTGATTAACCATGGTCACAATTACACCATTGATACAAAATGTATTGACGACTGGTTATCTAACTAATGGCAAACAAGAAGGAAAAAAAACCCTGGCAGAGGAGCAGTTGCATGACCAACTAGAATAAAAGAACTTAATAGACGAATTCTTGCATGGCCAACTGGAAGAAAAGTACACTGTTGAAGGACCAACAAATAAAAGTAGACGAGCAGAATCTGAAAGCAAAGTAATTATTTTATCCCTAAAGCATACCTGTCAGCTTCTTGATACCCAAAGATAATCTTGTCAATTGTCGAGCTTTGTAGCAAAGACGAACCAAAGCTGGTAACAGAAGGCAGTAGATGGATTCAGGAAAGATAATCCCTAATTTTATAGAGTGTGTATAGCATATTTGAGAAGGGAAAAATCATTTTGGCACCAAGAGCATGGCCTGGATTTTCTCGAGAAAGGAGAAGATTTAATGAAACAAAAGGTGCCATGTCATTCGAGGGAAAGCCTTATTTTTCAGTGGCGCTCATAAATGGCCCTATCTTGTCCACTAGTTGAGATCATATTTTCGGCGGCTAGAAATTTACCGGCTGAAAGTGAGGAGGACGGAAAGTATGGCATGAGTGGCATGGCATAGACATGCCCATTAATACTTTTAAGAGTATTAATGGGCCAATAAACTGGAAAATAAGACTTCCCTTAAATTAGACGTAACATTGACAGGTTTGAGAGATATACCCACGTCAAACCTAATGTGCAAAATTTTTCACTTGCGATCAAATACTTTCTAAAACCAAAAATCAATTTCCAGACCGTACAAGTTATTCGATGAGGAATTTTGCCTACTAAAAATGCTTAGAACCGAAAAACAATGGAAGTATCGATGTTCCCCACTAAAACCGTATAAATTTGGAATTTATGAAAGCACAACTGTAGTGGGCCCAGCAATCAAGATGCTAGAAAATGACAGAACTGAAGTGGGCCCCAGCAATCAAGATGTCCGACAATGACCGTGGAGGATGAAAACAAAACTATAGTGACAAGTTAGGGGAGAGACTTCTTTTTTTGTGAAAGGACCGGTAGTAGTTATAGTACTGTTCCCACACATCCATCAAACATAAATTACAAACTCACTAAAATATGGACATAAATATTTGATAATAAGTTATATAAGTTATAGAAATATGTCCAAAATGGGCCCAGTTTTTTACTAGACCAACAACTGTCATACACCAAGTCTAACATCACAGGTTGACAAGACCTATTGTCTCAAGTACCTCCAGTTCTGAATTACCAAATAAGGCAAAATGCACTACAAAACATTACAATGCTACCCATCCAAAAGTATAGTTATCCCATCAAACAGCCCCCCACTGATTTTGCATTGGGGCAATAGATCTCATTGCTGAGTAACACCTGGACAAAGACTGGGTAACACCTGCACAAGGAATGAGTACCACCTACACAAAAATACGTGAAATTTCTGTCAGCCATATGTACATGTTTGTTTAACCATTCAGCCTATTGAAGACATTAAATGACACCATTCAATTCAGGAAATAGTTCACCCAACCTTTCATTTCAAGAATTAAACACAATAGCCCTGGAATTACAGGAATTAAATTTAGGAAAGAATTTCAATTCAGGAATTAAATTCAGGAAAGCATTTCAATTCAGGAATTAAATTTAGGAAAGCACAAGGATCAACCATGAAAGCTTTTCAGCCATTGGATCATGTACAAATCAATCCACAACACACAATTAAATTTGGGAGTTGACAATCCATGCCAATCTTCCCTACCAATTAAATTCTAGATCATAAAAATATAAAACATCAACTCTTACTACATTTTAGGCATTCATTATACTCTTAAACTACTGTTGATATACATTCATAGTTTTCAAACAGTGTTCCATTCATTTTGTAGACATACAGTTTTCAGAAAGTGAGTTTTCAGACAGTGAGCTTCCATTTTGCAGACATACAATCCTTTCCAGACAGTGTTCCAGACATACAGATAGAGGACAGAGTGTGCTCACTGTTACATTCCAGACAGAGTGTGTGCACAGTGTTACATTCCAAACAATGTGTGTGCACAGTGTTACAATCCAGTGTGTGCACAATGTTACATTCTAGACAGTGTGTGTGCAGAGTGTTACACTTACTCTCTTCATCAGTTGCTGGAGCGTTGCTGGAGACATACAGGTATTTCGTTGTTCTTCAATAATGTTAGTCAAGATATTGAGTACTTTATCATTATTTTATTTGATAAAATCACATAGATTAAAGAAGTTATGAGTGTTCAAACTAGCTTACTAATTAGCTACTCCAAATTTCAAGTTGGAATTTTTCTAAACCTTTAAGTCCAGTATTGAGTAAAATCTTTCAAGAAATTGTTCCAACACACAGTCCCCTAAGAACGATACATCAATTTCTGTGGAGAAAATGTAGTTTTCAGCGTTCAAGCTATTACAAGTCCATGTAGCTAACAGCGTTCAGGCTATTACAAGTCCATGTAGCTAACAACGTTCAAGCCATTACAAGTCCATGTAGATATTTCTAGTTTCCTATAATATAAATGTAGTTGCCTCCTCCTTTTGTTGTGCTTATTAACTAGATTTGGATATTAACTTTATATTGAGTAAAATCTTTCAAAAATTATAAGAACAGCAACCTACTAACTACATAGGAACAATGCCTACTAACTACATAAGAACAGCAACCTACTAACTACATAGGAACTATGCCTGCTAACTACATATGAACAGAAACCTACTAACTACATAGGAACAGTGCCCTTCAAAATTTATAAGAACAACAACCTACTAACTACATAGGAACAGTGCCCTTCAAAATTTATAAGAACAACCTACTAACTACATAGGAACAGTGCCTATCGGGCAGAGGGTTTTCCTAAGAAAAAAAAAGGATTCATAAACCTTGAATGCCTACACACAGTCCATGTCCAAAGATAAGTCCATTTTAAAACAGGCACTTATTGATTTTAGACAAGTCCATGTAGCTAGTATCCATGTAGGTATCACATATCTTTCTCCTGTTGATATTACAAGTAATACATAATTGAAAAGTAATACTTCAATGTCAATTAATTCACAATAAACATACATTTCTAGTTGCCTACAATATAAATGTAGTTGCCTCCTCCTTTTGTTGTGCTTATTAAGCAGATTTGGATATTGACTTTATATTGAATAAAATATTTCAATAAAAATAGTTCTAACACACAGTCCATGTCCAAATATAAGTCCATTTTAAAATAGGCACTTACTGATTTTAGACAAGTCCATGTCGCTAACAACCATGTAGGTATCACATATCTTTCTCATGTTGATATTACAAGTAATATATAATTGACAAGTAATACTTCAATGCCAATTAATTCACAACAAACAACTGAAGATTTCATGTTATTAGTAGAAATTTTGGAATTCATACATAATTATAGTTTACTCTATACAGTTGTGCTGTAATAATTATCAAATTTCTTAACGATGTTGGAAATTGCAGGTTGTAGCCATGCCAAGAGTTTCTGTTGCAGATCAGATAAGGAACAGAAGGCGAGGGAGAAGGGGGGCCCAACTGCAGAGCAGTTCATCAGATGATGATGTCAATGCTCCCATTGCTCCCAATAATGTAGTTGAAAAGGACCCTGTGGTTGAAAAGGACCCTGTGGAATCTGTTGAAGTTATAGCCTTAGCCTATATCATATTTTTTATGAAGTTATATATCAAAAATTTTATAATTCCTACATATCAAACAGTTTCTAAATCCTACAAGTTTGTTAATCTATTGAAGTTATAGCCTTAGCCTATATCATATTTTTGAATTCATAATTGAACAAAGAAATTGAATTCATAATTGAATTGAACATCTTTAACAAAACAATTTGATTGCATCTAAACAAACTATCCCTTGATTGCATCTAATCCTGTTAAATAACAATTATCATCAAAATTCATTTCAAACTTCATCAATCAAAATCACTCAATAAAAAGGAGGTTAACATACTGAGCTCTATGGTGGTTATACCTCAGCTCTGTGGTGGTTATACAAAGAAATTGAATTCATAATTGAATTGAACATCATTAACAAAACAATTTGATTGCATCTAAACAAACTATCCCTTGAAAATTACATGCTCTTTGATGAACAGAAACAGATACCAAATATCATGTTAAATAACAAGTATATCAACACGGGAAGCAATTGATTCTTGATCGAGACATTATAGCCTTAACCTATATCAATTAGATCAACACAGGGAGTAATTGAAGTTATAGCCTTAGCCTATATCAGATTTTTGAATTCATAATTCAACACTGTACAGAGGTGATTCAATTAAGATGAGAGATGAAGTGGTCTTGCATTGCATCCTGTTAAGTAGATGTCCTAAAATAAATTAAATTATGCAGTAGCCAGAATACCCACATCCTAATTCAAAATCTTTAAATTTTTTTTATCAAGCTCAACATACCATACTTAATATGCAATACTGCATAAAAATATTGATTTAATGTTTCTTATAACTGTTAGTAAAAACTATAATTAAAGGATTGTGAGATTATATAGGGGAGAGGAGTCAGTGCCCGAACACCTCAGCAATGACTGGACCAGGTGCCACGTAGAACATCGCCACATCATGTACGTCAAATTTCCATTTGCATGCCTTTCACGTGGCGGGCAAGTATATCAACACGAGGAGCAATTGATTCCTGATCGAGACATTATAGCCTTAGCCTATATCAGTTAGATCAACACATGGAGCAATTGAAGTTATAGCCTTAGCCTATATCAGATTTTTGAATTCATAATTGAACAAAGAAATTGAATTCATAATTGAATTGAAGTGATTCAATTAAGATGAGAGATGAATTGTAATATATCTAAATGTCAAGTGATTCAAAAAATATCTAAATACAATAAACCAATCCAAAAGAGCAATCGTGTAAAATAGAATTGCAACAATGACAAGAGTGAAGACCAATAGTATTATACAACTCTTGAATTCCTACGTTATAATGTTCAAGTGCAATCTAAAAAAAAGGAACTAAATCGTTGCCCATCTTTTACTGAATTGAAGTGATTCAATTAAGATGAGAGATGAATTGTAATATATCTAAATGTCAAGTGATTCAAAAAATATCTAAATACAATAAACCAGTCCAAAAGAGAAATCGTGTAAAATAGAATTGCAACAATGACAAGAGTAAAGACTAATAGTATTATACAAATCTTGAAATCCTATGTTATAATGTTCAAGTGCAATCTAAACAAAAGCAACTAAATTGTTGCCCATCTTTTACTAAATTTAAGTGATTCAATTAAGATGAGAGATGAATTGTAATATATCTAAATGTCAAGTGATTCAAAAAATATCTAAATACAATAAACCAGTCCAAAAGAGAAATTGTGTAAAATAGAATTGCAACAATGACAAGAGTAAAGGCTAATAGTATTATACAACTCTTGAAATCCTACGTTATAATGTTCAAATGTAATCTAAACAAAAGCAACTAAATCGTTGCCCATATTTTACTGAATTGAAGTGATTCAATAAAGATGAGAGATGAATTGTAATATATCTAAATGTCAAGTGATTCAAAAAATATCTAAATACAATAAACCAGTCCAAAAGAGCAATCGTGTAAAATAGAATTGCAACAATGACAAGAGTAAAGACTAATAGTATTATACAACTCTTGAAATCCTATGTTATAATGTTCAAGTGCAATCTAAACAAAAGCAAATAAATCGTTGCCCATCTTTTATTGAATTGAAGTGATTCAATTAAGATGAGAGATGAAGTCGCCTTGCATTGCATCCTGTTAAGTAGATGTAATAAAATAAATGAAATTATGCAGTACCCAGAATACCCACATCCTAATTTAAAATCTTTAAATTTTTTTTATCAAGCTCAACATATCATACTTAATATGAAATACTCCATAAAAGGATTGATTTAATGTTTCTTATGACTGTTAGTATTTGGACTGTGGTAAAAATAGGAAAAGCAACATCTTTAAAAGAAGACGTTGGAAAGGGCACAAGAGTGGAGCTCCGTAGTGGTTATGTTAATGTATATTGTATTGGTTGCAATTCCATTAATTTTTATCGTATTCTCACCTTTATACATATTCCCTTTCCCTTCGCACTGTTTATCATCTTCTACATAGTCATTATTACTATCAGTGCTTCATTAAAACCAAATTATTAATGTTGGAACACCTAATCCTACATGGGTAGGTGTGGAATGCGAAAAGTCACAATGGAGTCCAAGTGACTTTGGAATATGAAACCAAGAGTCACACCATTGTACTATAAATGTACATCTTTGTATAATGGAAAGTAAGAAAGCCTCACGCTTATCCTTCATTGTGTTGAGTCTCTTGTGTGTGTGTGTTCATTCTCCTCATACACCATGTGTGTGTTTCAACATGGTGTTTAACATGGTATCAGAGCGGGCGATTACTGGCCCTGCTCCAAATTGAGTGAGCCATTTGTGTTTATGGCTTGTGTATATCTGCAAAAATTGTTGGCATTTTTGCAGCATTTAGAGAGTTTCTGCAGCAGAGTTTTTGTCGCCATTCAGAAATTGGTTGTGAAGGAGAGCAGCAGTGTGCGTCTTGCGTTCAGAAATTGGCAGTAGTGATTTTGAAGAGGAGTAGCATTCAAAATCCTTGGCAGCATTCAAAAATTTGGTTTGGAGAAACGCAGCTTTGTGCATCTAAAGGTTTTCTCACTGCTCATTTCTCTGCATTTTCTGCCTTTAATTCTACCTTTGAAGAGCTGCTAGAATATTGTTCAAAGTGGGGTTTTGAAGAATTTTTTGGCTTTACTGCAAAATAATTCTGAGTTTCTACTGGATTTTTTGCTGCTATAATATTCTGAAAAATTCTGGGGTTTTCATTGAAAAATTTCTGAGCTTCTGGACTACATATTTTCTGCTGCTGGACTACTGGAAAAATTTCTGAGTTTTTTCTGCAATATTTGGAAATTCTGCTGTGTATCTAGAAAAATTCTGCTGCTATTCTAATAGTGGATTTCTTACTCCTTACTCCTATTCTCTCTGCTGTTATAAAAAAAAAAATTAAAAAAAAATAAATGAAAATAAAAAAATAAAAAAAATTCTCTACAAACCCTTGGCCTTTCGGCCCTCTCCTCTTCCCTATGCCCTACCGCTCAATCCTCACACTCGACTCACTCTTCCACACGCTCCCCTCACTGTTTAACTCCCTATCCACTAAACCCCAACTCCATTCCACTCGCCCTACACTCCTGCAATTTTTATATTTAAAAATTAATTAACCCAACCGTGCATTACGCCCTTCAACACTTCGCAGATCTCCACACACGCTCTTTCCCTCATCCTTGCGATACCTATCCCCTATCCTCTTATCTGCGCGGATTCCCCAACTCCCTTACACCACTCACTACCCCTCCTGCTCACTGCACCCTCCTCTTCCCTATCTACGCCTATCGCCTTCGGCCTCTGCGTAATCCCCACTTCACCGTCCAACAATACGCCCTACCCACCTTATCGCTCCACCTCTCACATTGCTCTACCCGCCCAGCAACACTACACCCTCCGCCCAACTCCGCTCTGCCCACGGCATTACACACTCCCGGTCCCATCTACCTCGCCGCTCCTCCCCAAACATTCGACCCACCCTCTCACTCCCCCGTGGCCATACGCCCCCCTTCCAACACTCCATAACCCACTCCATGGCATTCCACACAATGCCTCTCAAATCTCCCTCCCACAATTCGTTTTTTTTTTTTAATTTTAAAATTTTTTAATCCCTTCCGCCCATTTTAATAAACTGCCCCCCATTCCTTTTCAAATTTTTAATTAATTTCTTAAAAAAAAAAAAAAAATTATAATCCCCTCATTTTATATTCGCCCCTTTCATATCTCCCCTCCCACAACTATAATAACCCCTCTCCTTTTTAATTTAATTTCCCTATTTTGCTTTTTTCCCTTATACATTTTTAAATCTCTCCATTTTAAACTGTTAAAATTTCCCTCCTTTTTTAAATTCCATCCCCCTCCCTTTTAATTATTTCCCATAATTAATTTTTAAAATAAATTTTCAATTAATTAAAAAAAAAAAAAAACAACAGCAGAAAGAGAGGAAAGAGGAAGAGAATAAGAACAACAGAAAAATGGAAATGACATATGAAGAAAATGGACAATACATAGAGAAAATTGCAGATTTACATTGTGATTTGTGGCATTGATTTGAAGGGTGATTTTTTGAAGAATTTCACATTTGAAGACAAGTTTTCCATCATTGAAAACAACTATTTGAAGGAAAATTCAGCTGCCATAAAAGATTCTTGCACGTGTTTTCAGCTACACCTTTACAAATATTTTGCAGAGATATGTATTGAGCTGACATTGTATTTTGAGTGGAATTTGTAGCTTCTTCATAGTTTCAATCAGTATTTGAGTTGTTGGATTTTTGATTGCCCTCCATCATTTGAGGAGCACACTTTTTACTTTGAGAATTTCTTGAGTCATTTGTATTTGTTGTTGAATCACATTGTAAATGGGTGCATTTTTGGTTGTAGCCGACATCCTTTCATTTGTTTTGAGCCTAAGTTGTTGAAAATGGCTAAAATCAATGAGGCATTAGAGTTTTTGAATAACCTCATTCATTCAAATGTTGATGATATGATGAAAATGAGCAAGGATGCTCTTTGTAACATTCAAAATTTTTTGCTAGATGCACAAGAGAAGATTGAGTTTTTGCAGTTGGAATCTCAGCTCCAACAAGATGAACTTCAGCAAAAGAGTCACCATTCTGAACTTGTTTCTGTTCAGAAGATTGTGAAGGACTCTCATCAGAAGAAAGAAGATAAAGATGCAGTTGATTCCCATTCAGTTCCTTGTACTAGAGCAGATGTACATGTAGATGTAGCAGTTCAACTTGCACTTCTCAAGCCCATCATCAGACCTTGGGAAGAGCTTGTCCACAACAAGCACAAAACTGGTCTTGGATATGACAAGGATGTGTCCTTTCATATTCTAGACTACACAAAGCCCATCAAATTTCAGAGTGTTGGATTCATGTATGACAGTTCACCTGCAGCTGTTTTAGATCCTGCTCCACAACAACAACATCAGATTGTAAAATGCCAACATTGTGATCGAGTTGGCCATATAAAAGATCACTGTTTTGATCTCCATCCATGCAAGCACTGTGGTCGGCACACCCATTCTTCAGACAGATGCTTCAAAAACAAGCCTCCTGCAAGAACCAAGATTCATCTTGGATGGATCGCTTCTTGGCAATGGGCATCAGCAGCCAAGAAGATGTTTATGACACATGTTAGAACTTGTTCACGGATATTGAGCAAACTTGCAGTTGAGTTTTCGCCATCATCTCACCTTGTCCCTGACAGGGGGGAAAATGGTGGTCATGTACAAGCTTCGACGTCAGATCAAGCGAGCCTGAGCCACAATCTCTCATTCCATGTTTAGAGTTGTAGCCAGAGACACAGCAATTCAAGCGAGCCTGAGCCACAATTCGTCATTCCAGATTCAGAGATGTAGCCAGAGACACGAATGCCCATGAGCATGCCTTCGGTTGGTGGACAACCTTAAACCATCATCTTTGGTTGGTGGATAACCTAAAACCATCACAGGTAGTAGACCTCCCTTCTTTTAGGTCGAAGGTTTCCCTTTCATATATGAGGAACACTTCCTCTAGCAGAAGCCTTCAGCTTCTTGCCAGCATTGGTTGAGTTCCAGGAAATGCTTCAAGCATTCCAGAGTTGTTGGTAATCCTAAAACCATCACAGGTAGTAGACCTCCCTTCTTTTAGGTTGAAGGTCTCCCTTTTTTATGAGGGACAATTCCTCTAGAAGAAGCCTTCAGCTTCTTGCCAGTTTTGGAAGAGTTCCGGGAACTGCAACAAGTTTTGCGTTCCAGTGTTTGTGGTCATCCTAAAACCACCTCTTTTTTCCAACATTTCAAAGAGTTGATTCAGCCCAAGTGCTGCCATGTATACTTTGTAGATTTGTATTACAACTCTTTTCTTGGACTCACACATACCCCTTCGGATTAAGGGGGGATGTTGGAACACCTAATCCTACATGGGTAGGTGTGGAATGCGAAAAGTCACAATGGAATCCAAGTGACCTTGGAATATGAAACCAAGAGTCACACCATTGTACTATAAATGTACATCTTTGTATAATGGAAAATAAGAAAGCCTCACGCTTATCCTTCATTGTGTTTAGTCTCTTGTGTGTGTGTGTTCATTCTCCTCATACACCATGTGTGTGTTTCAACATGGTGTTTAACAATTAAAACCAAATTGCTAGCTGAGAAATGCGTTTCCACACAGATCAAAATTATATGAGGATTGGGTTCATCATCAAAGGCTCTTATGTTATCATCTTTATCAGACCGGGTATGTAATTGCAGAGTTTCAAACCTCAAAACCATGTTTTGGGCATCATGAACTCTGTCATTTCATGTTGCAGGATTCCTGTAGGGCCTTTTAGATTGCATTTTTCTTTCAAAATCCTTAGGATCATTTCTAGAAATCATTGAATTGATTCAGAATCTTCAAAGCTATTATTGGGTGTTTGGGAATTAAGTATTTGGCCCTTTAGATTATATATGAGGTTATCCTTGAAGCCATTGTTGGGTGTCATAGAATTAAGCCTTTAGCCTTGCAGATTGTATAATTATTCCACAAATATTTAGTTTTTCCTTCTCCAGAAGGGTGTGCATTATTGAAGGAGTGAGCGCTCAATGCAGAGAACAAGCTGCAGGTCTACCACATTCAGTCTAGATTAGGGATCTTCAACTACATTGAGTTCAAATGCAGAGCCATTCCGCTTCAGGATCCAAACTGATTATAGGCCTCTAGAACACTCATTTCTGTGACATAACAGGATTTGAATCCTCCCGTTCAAAACATTGAGTTCAAATGCAGAGCCATTCCGCTTCAGGATCAAAACTGATTATAAGCCTCTAGAACACTCATTTCTGTGACATAACAGGATCTGAATCCTCCTGTTCAAACATGGGTTCTTCAAGTACAGGTTTTCTAAACAATGAATTGTCCAAGAAGACTTCAATACTTGGACTCAAGTTGTGGGTTGTGATAGGAATCTGTGTAGCAGCATTCATAGTTCTGATATTGTTGTGTTTATTAGTATGTTTAACTTCAAAGAGGAAATCCAAGAGGATAACAGAGAAATATGCATCTAAGGCAATGATACCGGTGGTGTCCAAGGAGATCCAGGAGGTGAAGGTTGATACAATACCGTTGCGTGCATAGCATGGCCATGGTACTCTGAGAGATGATATAGAGAAAGTTGTGGTGTAGGTAGGAACTGGGAAGTGTTCCAATGCCCCTTATGACAATGAGAGAGGTAATTCTGATTTTCCAATTAAAACCCTAAACCACAGTAAACCTAATTCTGATTTTCCAACGAGAGAGACAATACTAAACCTCTCAATTTTCCAATTAAAACCCTAAACCCTAAACACAGTAAAACCCTAAACCACAGTAAAACCACAGTAAAACCACAGTAAACCACAGTAAAACAGTAAAGAAGCTCAACAGAGAACATCTCCTTAAGGTTAAATGTGTTTACAAACACATACATATCGCTGGTAGGATAGAGTCCTACCTTAAAACTCCTCTCATCCAATTCCTCTCCCTCCCGGCCTTCCTCCTTGCCTTGCTATCCAACTGCATTGTCCTTGGCTTCTGCACTGACCTGCAAAAAATAAAAAATAAAAAAATCATTCACAGAGCACCAACATTAAAAAAAATTTCAAAAACACCTAAAACTAATAGACTAACACACCTGAAAGCACAATTTACAGAATCCAGAGCTAAAAAACGCACCTAAAAACAAAATTCGGAGCATACAGACCTGTAAAACACGCAGCGCCGAACCACAGAGCCGAGGTATGTCCACCATGGAGCCGAGGTATGATCACCACCACCACAGAGCCGAGAAACACCACCACAGAGCCGAGTTAAAACCACCACAGGGTCAAGCCAAGTAAAACCACTACAGAGCCGAATAAAACTATGAAAGGGCGAAGGTAAAACCCCCATAGGGCCAAGGTATGACAAAACAGAGCCAAGCATAGCCACCAAAGAGTCGACCCTAAACCACACAGCACCGAGGTATAACCACCACAACGCCGAGGTTAAACCACCACAGATACGAGGTTGAATGAACACACAACCCAGTGTGAACAGCCACAGAGCATAAACCATTAACAATTTGAATGCCACCACAACCGAACCAGGACCAGGGGAGCTCGAGCCAAGAGAGCACGGGTGCCATAACGATGGATGGAGTGTGCAGACAATGGTGGCCGAGGCGTCAGACATCGGAGAAATGTCATGCAATGAACGAGCCGAGAACGCACAGCAACCAGACCCGGAGCAAGAAATAAGGCTTCGTTGAGAAGCCTCCACAATATGGCGGGAGACGACCGACAGGAAAGGTTACAGACTGGAAGGACCGGCTGCATGTGCCCGCCATGTGAACGACATGCGAATGGACAACTGACGTACATGACGTGGCCCCCCTTACGTGGCCCCTGGTCCAGTCAATGCTGAGGTGTTCGGGCACTGACCCCTCTCCCCTATTCGCTAAGTAATTTTTCCTAGTAAAAATGCACATAACCGACAAACGCTGAGCTACTTTACCTATGAGTATACGGAAATCGATTATCGAACAGAAGATTAATGAAATCCCTGAAGGATTTCTAAATTGTAAATTATTAAAAAAAAATGTTTACTTACAATAATGTACTTAGCATCGAGTATGTATATAGTTTAAGTGGGGTTAAAAAAAGGTTCTTGTTTATTTACAATAATGTATTTGGCATCCAATATGTATAGAGGTTAGGTGGGTTTCATGGTTATGTTTTGAAAGGTGACAAACTCAAAATTAAGAAAGAGAATATATATAGTTTAAGTGGGAAATATTTGCATTTTAATTAAATATATTAATTAAAGATTTTTGTTTTTAATTAAATCTAATAAATAAAAAAAGGCTATATAAATAATGTTATATAAAATAAGTTATTGTATTTTGGGTATGTGGTATTAATAAATAATAATATTGTCAATATTATTATATTATTGTCAATATTATTATAACGATGTCTATTTACAAGTTCAGATTCTTCATATTAAAGTGATTAAATCTAAATGATCAAGAATTTTTTTACATTCTTTTATATATTAACTTTTATAATAATGATGATGATGTAACAATCCAATTAATTTTTATGACTTTTTTATCTAAAATTTTAAAATTATTCGTAAAATGAAAAACAACTCTCTGAAATTATTCGTAAAATGAAATTCTAAATTTTAAATTTTGAAACTTTTAATTAAATTATAAAACATGGTAAATTCTTGTAAGTTTCATTGGCTCAACTAGCACAAACAATCATCCAATAGATGCAAAACATAATTGTTTTAAAACAAAATAATAAAAAAAGAAACTTTCACATGATTTCTGAATAGTTGGCATGTTGTTCCAAAGTGTTATACTACTCCACAATGCTCCCCATATCTCTCACTTGTAAATCTCTCTTTTAATTAAATCTAATACAAAATTGTAAAAAAAATTATTCGTAAAATGAAAACTCATTCTCTGAAATTGCAAGACGTGTATATTATTCATAGTTTACCTTACTAATTATCTCAAGTTGTTCATGGTTTGAATAGTAAAGCATGAGATGTGCCCCATCTTCTTTATCTCATTAATCTTTTATGATATTTTCTACTACACTTGATGATAATGATATCTAGTATATGTAATGCTTAATATTGCATTCATTAAATTTTAAAATCCTTTCGTTATGTCTGCTAAATATTTTTGTTTACCTTCAATCTGACTCCCAAACAACAAACAATTTATCAGGAAAGTCAGTTTTTGTTATTCCTCAATTCTTAATGTTGTGCTACCATTCCTTATGCATCCGGAGATTGATGTGGATATCTAAAAGGTTGTAGAACTTCATCTAGATATTTGGAATGAAATATCGTTACTCTAAGATCTTGAACATTATTATTCGACTTTAATGAAAACAATCTATAACTCCAATTGAATGCCTTTTTTTTCCCAGTGGTGACACCAACAGGCGAGTTCCTATAACATCAACATGATATAGCTTAAATTACCTTGGGTTTATGATAAACGAAGAATGGAGTGCTTGGTATAACAGTGTACAGGTAGATACGAGACTTTACCTTTTTGTCGAACTCTACTATTCAAACATATATTTTTCCTCATCATCAAGGCTTTCATATCTAATTTTGAGTGAAAAAGCCATGTTTTTTTTATTTAAAAAACTTTGTGTTTTATATGCAGGTTAAGGGAGTTTGAAAAATTTAAAAAGTTTGACCACCACGTCGTATAAGCTGCCTATTGATTTGAAGGCCTTGTCCTACTGATGATGCAACTAAACAGGTAATGGAAGCCTGCATAAAGAATTAACCAAAGATCACATGTTACTTTAAATAGGTTGATGCCTACCATGTTAGAAAATTATATATTACAGAGCAATGGAACACATAAAATATGCGGAAAAAAAACACATAAATAACATATAAAATAAGTGAGACACATATATATGTGGGTCACCCAACTTTATGGGCTACATCCACGGAAACATCTAGTCCTTCCTTTCTATTATCCAACAAAATGAAGAGACACAACCTACAGAAGATCTGCTGTAATATCCTCTGCTCTCTCACACGGTCCCCCCTGCTATTTCTCGCTCAGAGTATACACACCATACACAGATGCAATACGATACTCTCATACAATGGAGGGGTTGCCTTCTAGGGAAAAAACCATAAATTAAACATTACTTCTACCATCATATCATTTGCCTAATGAACTGGCCAGATTGACCACAAAATTACAATATTTTACAAGGAAATTTTACATATGTTTATAGCTTCGAGGGCACTGCCCCCGAAACCCCCCGCCAGGGAGGGTCTACAAAAGGTCATTGTCATCCCCCCCTGGACCCCCCTAATGGTGAACAAACGACGAGCGATGTTGCAGCCCTATTAAAAATAGGGTTCTGACGTGGTGATACATCTAAATAAAGAAGATAATTAGACTCCACACCCAACATATCATAGTAAATAGAATTCACATCTAACATCAATAAAGCTAATTTTTTCCTTTTATTCTTACAAAAATGAAATTGAATATACTAATTTAATTACTCACCCAAAGCCTATTGTTGGTTGATCTACAGGGACAAGCGTATTGTCTAAACCTATCAAATAACTAAGAATATTTGGAATAGGAGCTAGAGGTGGAGTTATTATTGTGGCTATTGTACTATTTTCATATTTCATGTATTGTACCTATAGAGGTCCAACACCTACAAGACGGAATGTATTCTTCTTAAACTATATCATAAATGTATCCAAAGGTGTCAAAGATTTATTCTCAAACTTAAAGCTATGCAAAATTTGAACATCACACCATATAAACTTCCCATTGATTTGAAGGCCTTCTCATGTTGATGATGCAACTAAAACAAGTAATGGAGGCCTACAAAAAGAATTAACCTAAGATCACAAGTTACTTTAATGAGGTTGATTCATATCATAATAAACGGAATTCACATCTAACAAAAATAGAGCTAATTTTTTTTTTCGTTTTGTACTTTAAAAAAATGACATGGAATACACTATTCTATTACTCACCCAGAGCTTGTTGTTGGCTAATTTATATAGGGACAATTGCATTGTCTAAACCTATCAAATCACCAAGAATATTTGGGACGACAGTTGGAGGATCACTAAAACAAAATAAGAAATTTGTGCCAGATTTTAGTGCATTTTTTTTCCAATTAGGATGAGCAGTCTCACACCAAATCTGGCTCTATTATACAATTTTTAAATCATCATTTTTTGTGCTAAATTTTGCATCTTTTTTTCCACCAAATTTTGCATCATATTTTGCACCCAATTTTGTGCCATGTTTTGCGTCAAATTTTGTACTACTTTTTGCATCTAGTTTTGCACCATGTTTTATGACAAGTTTTGCTTCCAATTTTGCACCAAGTTTTGCATCTAATTTTGCACCACTTTTGCATCTAGCTTTTCACCATGTTTTACGACTGCTTTTCCTTCCAATTTTGCACCAATATTTGCATCTGGTTTAACAATCATTTTTGCTTCTAGTTTTGCACCATGTTTTTTGTCAGATTTAGCATGAACTTTTAGTGCATTTTTTTATACAATTGAGACGAGCAACCTAGCGCTAAATCTAGATTTATTATACATTTTTTAAAGAACCCTTTTTATGTTTTATTTTGCATCCTTTTTCACTCTAGATTTTGCATCCTTTTTTACACCATATTATGCATCACTTTTTGCGTCAAATTTTACACCAAGATTTTAATATGATTTTATGACGGGTTTTTCTTCTAGTTTTGTGCCATTTTTTGCATCTAATTTTCAACATTTTTTGCTTCCTAATTTATGCCATTCTTTTCTTCCATCTTTGCGTCATCGTTTGCATCAAGATTACACCATATTTTTCATCCAACTTAGTGCCCTCTTTTTCATCCATTTTGTGTTGGTTTTTGCATCTTGTCTTACGTCAAATTTGCATCTATTCTTACACTAGTTTTTGGTTCTAATTTTGCACCTATTTTTGCATCTAGTTTTGCACCAACTTTGGTGTCTATCTTTTCACATATGTTGAATTTGATTTAACACCAAATTTTGCATCCATTTTTGCATCTTTTTTGGGACCATTTTTTACATCCACTTTTACGTTTGATTTGTCTCAGCTTTTCACATCCCATTTTGCACCATATTTTGCATCATTTGCTGCATCCAATTTTGCATCATTTTTCACACCATTTCTTGCATCCAATTTTACATCCTTTTGAGCATCCAAATTTGCATTTATATTTGCATCATATGTTAAGCCATGTGTTGTGTCCGCCTTTGCATCCCATTTTGTGTCTAATGTTATGTTGAATTTTGAGTGATTTTTACGTCACTTTTGTATTTGTTTTGGCACCATGTTTCGTATCACTTTTTTCATCCAACATTGTATTTCAATTTTCATCCATTCCTTATGAATATAAGGGCACAATGGAATCGAAGCACCAAACACCTGCTTTTAAAGGAGACGCTCTTCCACTGAGCTAGAACTCTTCAAATAATTAAACCTTGAAAATTTATAAATTATAAATTCTAAAATTTTTAATTAAATTATAAAACATAATAAATTCTTGTAGGTTTCATTGGCTCAGTTTAGAGTTAGCACAAATAATCATCCAATAGATGTAGACCATAATTGTTTTAGAACAAACAAACAACTTTCATATGGTTTGTAAATAGTTGATATGTTGTTCGAAAGTGTTCTACTACTCCACAGTGCTCCTAATATCTCTCTTTCAAATCTATCTTTCAATTAAATCTAATAGAAAATTGCAAAAAAAATTATTCGTAAAATGAAAATGAAAATTTTTAAAATTTTACTATGCAGGTTTTTGAGTGAATCCCCATACCTTTCCACTTCTGATCTTCTAAATAGTTGTGTTGTTCCAAAGTATTATGTTGCTCACACTGCTCCCATTTTGTCTCTCTTGCAAATCTCTCCCTTGAAATTTTGGGAAAAATAATGAAATGGTGAATAACTTCTTAATATTTAAAATACTTTATGAAATTAGATTTCAAAAATTCATTTACCCCTCATTTTTCAATTTAAAAAATAAGTGTGCATTTTTTTTCACTTTTTTTTTAACGTTGTTGTATTTCATAAGAAAATGCACCGATGAGTTTTTGTGTAACGCACACCAGTTAAGATAACGTATCGGTGCGCTAAATTTTTATAATGCACTGATATGATAGAATTCCTTTTTTATTTTCAAAATATCGGAAACTGGTGCAGTTACTATTTTAAAGCCTTGGTGTGGTTATTAGTGAAACACATAAGTGTGATTATTTCTATAAGAGCATCGATATAATATAATTCCTTTTTCCTTTTCGAAATCCAAGAAACTAGTGTGATTATTATTTTATCGCACTTGTGCATTTTTTATTGAAATGCATCGGTGTTATTAGTTTTAGAAGAGCACCGATATGATGGAAATTATTTTGTATTTTTGAAATTCCAAAAACCAATGTGGTTATTACGTTAACGCATTAGTGTTGTTATTATTGAACGTTTTGGTGGGTTGAAGTTTACAAGAGCACCAATGTGCTTTAAAATTTATCTAAATTTTTATTTTAAAATAAAATGGCATATTCATCTAAATTTATCCTTTAAGATGCATCCATAAGAGTTACAGTAGTTCATAGTATAATTTTTTCGCTTAAAGCCACCTTATTCTTGAAAAATGGTTTGAAAAATATATTCAAATTTAGATTGTGGTTATATGGTTCTCGAAATTAATTTAAGAAATGTACACAAAAATTTATTGTTGATTTTACCCAAATATAGGGAGAAAATATCACAATATCAAATAGCCAATTATTTAGGTTCCAGCTCATTCCATATTTCTCAATTTCCTTCGTGGATTTCTCCCTTTCCATCTCCAGTAAATTTAAATTTTATTTATATTTCGATTATCTATTGAATTTTTTTTATCCACGTCAATTTGAATAAAAATGTATCCAAATTTGTAGGATCCTGATTTTATAATTGAGTTAAGATGCCAAAAATATTCCCCCATTTCAAAAATGGTGAAAGCTCTTATCAAAAGCATCATACCACAATAGTTGGTAGATGAAAATGGACAGTTACTTCACCGTGCGAATTGGAACATGGCATCTTCCAACCATAGTCCTGGGTCAACGATGGAAATAATTGTTTGGTATAATGTAATTTCAATAAACCAATTGCATTGTGCTTACTAATATCATTGATTTACTAATGTTCAATATTATTTGAAATTTTTATTCTAGTGATGTTGAGCGACCCACCTAGCATCTTCCAGAGCACCCCACTACAATGTCAAATCAAGAGAAGGCTACATGAAGAGAAAAAATAAGAGAGGAAGCATACAAATAATGGTTGAATCAATCACCTATTCAATTCCCATTATGTGCAGATTCACCAATTAGGAATGACTACAACAATAGTAGTTCTTCATCATAAGTTGGAAATGGGGGCAATCAAATAGAGGTTGATATGTATGATTACTTAAGATAAACGACTTCCATGGTGGAAATGTTGTTATATGAATTCTAGAAAGGTGAGCTAGGGGATGATTCTCATATCACTTATACCTTATTCAAATGCCTAAATTTTTCTTCCACCACCCCTCTCTTTGGACTCGATGGTTAGTCAAAGTTTACCCGACTAGGGAAAATGATGTTACTTTACACTTGAAAGTAAATTTTGGCATGTTGAATGCATTTTTCTAGGAAATATTAAGGTAATTTACCTTGATCAAGTCCCTTATATTTTTAGATCAAATCTTGTCACACAATTAACATTAAAAATGGTCGATTTTATGAACGTTAAATATTGACATTGTACATTTATATTTCCCACCAACTGTAGGTTATTCAAAGATAACGTTATTTTGAGTGATAATGTCTTTCCCGGTAGCTGTGAATACATAAAGGATTTTTTGAAAATGTTGGGTTTTGATTACATATCATATCATAAATGTCTAGATGATTGTATTCTATATAAATGAGAATATGCAGACAAATAGAGATGTCTGTAATGTGGGCATGAAATCTACCATAAATAAAAAAAGGGTAAATCACATGGTCCTCCTCATAAGATATTGAGGCACATGCCTATAATCTAAAGGATTCAAATGATTTTTCGTTGCAAAGAATTACCTATGTTGCAGGGATGACATGCCTCGCACAAAAGTGAGTCGGGAGTTATTTGAATCCCAACATATTCAATAGACACAAAGAATATAGCGGATACCTGGCTCAAAAAATTCAAGGATGAAGTACGAAGTCTACGACTCATCATAGACATGGATGACGTCAACCCATATTCCCTCCAAAACATCACCTATTCTATTTGGCTTGTAGTAGTGATCAATAACAATATCCCCCCATGGTTTTCCATGAAGAATGAAAATCTTATATTGACTCTCATAATCCTTGGTAGAAGACAAGTGAAGAATATGGATGTATACTTACAACCATTGGTAGATGAATCAAAGGAATTATGTTATGTAACCAACTCATAAAATAGAAGAAAATATATATCAATGACTTAAAAATTACCTTCTTCAAGGGGGAAACCTCCTTTACAATACATAAATGAACAATTCTTGAATGATACAAATGATAAGACCTCCTTGGTATATATAGGATTCTCAGGGGTCACAACCATGAACAATTTTAGGGGCTATTATTCGTAGGTGGGCTAATTTTCCATGATTTTTCCAAAAACAAGATTCGTCGATTTCCATTTTTTCTAAAAATAATTCGCCCAAATTTTACAATATAAAATTATTTTACCTTCAAAATCGCCAACATTATATATATACTATATATAAAATCATTATAAATTTGAATAATTTTACAAATATATTAATAAATATTTTATAATTGACATATTAGGGACTAGTGAGATTCGCCAATTTTTTAAACTTCAAGATAATTTTCCATCCTTAAAATTTTCCCTAGTCACAATATAATCAGAGTCTACATAACAATAATAATAGAAGGGAACAATAATAAAAATAATGGGCTCTTATTTGGAACATCAATAAAAATATGGGGGATACATGGGGAACAACAATAACAATAGAGGGCTAAACTAACAATAAAAATAAGGTAGATATACTAGTATTATAGGTACCTAACATTCAACTCTCCTTTAAAAATGCGTTGTCCTCAACTCTTTAGTAGTTCTGGATGCTTTTGTATACAATTCTCATCCCCCCATGTGGAATATTCAGCGGGTAAGTTCTTCCACTTAATCATATACTTTGAAATTAATCGATTCCATTGTTTTCAGGTTCTTCTTTTTGTGACTTGTTTAGCCTCAAATATGAGTTTTCCTTCTTTGTCAAGTTCTGGAAAAACTGTTTGAACTAGGAGCTTATCACCAATATCCTTTTTTAAGCATGAAACATGGAAAAATGGGTGTACATGGGAAGATGCAAGATGCTTCAATTTGTATGACATAGTACGAATCTTTTGTAACACCTTGTAAGGACAATATTACTTTGGTGATAATTTATGATCCTTTTGAGCTTGCTTGAGGGACGTTTGTTTGTATGGTTGTAGTCATAAAAATACCCAGTTGCCTACATCAAAACTTCTTTCACTACGATGTTGATCTACTTGTTGTTTCATTTTATTATGTGGCAGAGTGGGGTTATCCTTTATAGTGTTGTTGATGCTCGATGTGATTTTCCATTTCTTGTACCTTAGAATTTTATCTTAAAGAAGATGTGATGGATGGTGGATGATATCCATAAAGTGCCATAAATGGTGTCATTTTTGTTGCAGTATGGAAGGAAGTGTTATACCACCATTCAACTAGAGGTAAACACTTGACCCATTCTTTTTGTTTATCAAATATAAAGAAATGAATATATCTTTCTAAACATTTTTTCACTATCTCAGTTTTCCCATCATATTGAGGATGATAAGATGAGCTATGAACTAATTGAGTACGAAGACAAGAAAATAATTCCATCCAAAAATTACCAGTGAAAATTGGATCTCGATCAATTACAATAATATTTGGGTTTCCATGTATTTTTTAAATTATTTCCATAAATGCGATAGAAACTGTATTGTATTTAAAAGGATGATATAATGCACAAAAGTGTGCATACTAGGTAATTCTATCAACTACCATCATGATGATACTCTTTCCTTCATACTTGGGTAAACCTATGATAGAATCCATTGAGAAGACTCCTCCCAATGCTGACTTGGAATGGATAAAGGAAACCAAGCATTTTTCCATCAACTTCTGAATGTGATATTTAAGGCCATCCCGACAAAATTCCTTCTTGACCCTATGGTAAGTTTTTAAAAATACCAAGTGCCCTCCTAAGGGGTAGTTATGGAGTTCCAAAATAATCTCTTGATTGATTTGGGAATTATTAAAAATATATAAGCGGTATTTTTTCCATAATTAATAATTTTTCCAGCTATATGTATTAGATGTACTGGGATTTTGTTGAAACTTTTGAATGAGTGTCCACACCTCTTCTTCAGTATTCCATTCATCCCTTGCCTTAGTTATACAATCAGGTTAGATAATAGAAATGACACAAATAAATGCTTCCACATCCTAATCCTCTCTTGAGAGTGCATCTGCAAAAACATTTTTCTTCCATTTTTTGTAGACAATTTCAATGAAATAACTCAACATATTTGTCACCCATTTTTATTACTCTTCTAAAGATAAAATTTGTTCCAAAAAGTATTTAAGACTATCATGATATGTTTTTACCTTGAAGTGTCTTCCCATTAGGTAAGGCTTCCATTGCTTTAGTGCATGCAACATTGAAAACACTTTCTTCTCAGAAATAGGTTTGTGTAAATAATTTCCTTTGATTAGATGACTTTCGAAAGCAATGGGTCTTCCTTCTTACATTGAAACAACACCAATTCAATTTCTTGAGGCACCGAATTCCACAATAAATATTTTTGTGAAGTTTGGTGTAGCTAATTCCAGTTCTTGGCACATTCCCTCCTTAAGATGTTCAAAGGCCTTAGTTTCTTCTAGAATCCAAGAAAATGCATCTTTCTTTAGTAATGTTGTTAGAGGTTTTTTTATTCTCCCATAATTCTTAATAAACTTGTGATAATACCCTGTCAACTCGAGAAGTTCTCAAAGATGCTTTATGGTTGTGGGTATTTTCCATTCCTTAATTTCTTTAGTTTTATTAGGTTCTACCTTAAAACCCTCATGAATCTACAACATGACCTAAATACCCCACCTCCTGTACTCCAAAGAAACATTCAAAGGTTTTTGCATACAATTGTTTCTCCATTGAACCCTTTTGTTTGAGATTTATTAATTGGCTAAAGAATCTATTTCTCTTTGTATCCTCATAATGTACTATCATTTCCTCTGTAAAAATTTACCAAGTCACAAGTGGTTTACGAGAACAAAGCTATCAATTCCCTACAAACTAATTGGGTTATAAATATAAATATGCAATGCGTATCTTTTGTGTGTGTTGCACATCATGGAGGTCAAAATATTGCTCCATATGTGGTCTCCATGTTACCGAATCCTTGCCATCAAACTACCTCATATCGATCTTTGGAATAAGAAGGGAGTTAAACCCAACATTGGAGTATCTAAAATCATAATTTTTATTCCTTTGTTCCTCATCAAGGTTTTCATGGATTACCTTGTCACCACTGGCAAGCCTTTCTTCTAGCAACTTTCCGAAGCCTTCCTTCAATGCTTCTATCTTAACATTTTGCATTTCTTCCATGTCTATTTTTAAACCATCATTCAAAACTACGATGTCCCTTTTTATACGATATATATTAGCATTCATTATGGCTTTCAGTTCATTTTTTGTTACTTTTTGTGAGAGTGAAATTTTTTGCACTTGGTTTCGTAATTTTTATATATCATGCTCCATTTTTTCCTCTTCTTCATGTGTCATAGTAGAGATTTCTGGTTGCTTTCTAGGTGTATCCATTTTTTTTTCAAGGCATTATAAATTCAAAAAATGATATTTATGCTTAACTATTCTGTTTGAATCACTTCAAACTAATTTATCAAATAATTTATGCAAGATTTTAAAAAAAAAATACACACTTTTTTCTTCCTTTTAGGAGCTCGAACTTGAAACAATTATATCTCTGTAATTTCATCTCTTAAATGTATGAAATTTCTTCCTATGGTAGCTCTTTGAATCTTCTTTCTAACTCCACAAGTAAAACTAACATTATATTCTTTAAGATAAAGTTATTCCAAATCTCCCACGATAACCAGATTATGGATTAGTTTAGCAGAGCGAACTTTTATGGAATTCCATGTGTTACTATTTCAACCTTTGGCCCTAAAAATGTTACATGGCTGACTATAGTCCATACATTTTTTAGTCAATTTTTAAAAAATTCAAAGCTGATACCCGTAGAAAAATTTATGATGATTTTAACTAGGTCGCTTGTTTGAGATTGAATTATGGAGCATGCAAAAACCTTAAATTATTTAGACCATGTCTCAGAAAATGTAGGATCCAATATTTGAAATTTCTACACAAATTTCACCATAATTTTGGATCCACGTGGTCGAAATTTCCTCTTCTGAAGCTTTGTACAAAAAAAGGTACTGTGAAAATTCCATGATGACCTATTTGAAGCAGCGAATAATTATGATCCAAAGCTCTGATACCAAATTTTATGCAACCAGCTCACAAAATAGAAGAAAAGATAGGTAAACGACTTAAAAATTATCCTCTTAGAAGGGTATACTTCTTTTACATTACATAAATGAACAATTCTTGGATGATACAAATGATAAGGCCTCCTTAGTATATATAAGATTCTAATGGGTCACAATATAATCAGAGCCTACATAACAATAATAGTGTAAGGGAAGAACAATAAAAATATGGGGGATACATGGGCACAAAAATAACAATAGGGAGTTGCACTAACAACAAAAATAATGAGGATACACTAGTATTATAGGCACCTAAAAAATTATGGGAAGGGATACACATATACGATGTATCAAGGCCCATTGCAACGGAGAGGAGTTTATGTTGCACGACATATTTGCTTACACCATACATGATTATACAAGATTACGAATTTTCTCTGGTAAATTACATGTTTTTTTTTTATATATATACATAACAATATTGTTTCTCATATTAATTAAATTTGTTGCAATTGTTTTGATATTCATGATAGCTAACGTGCCATGTATTATATAATAATTTTGTAGGTATTGTAACAAAAGGGTATCATGGATTTAAATTTTTTAGACCTTCTCTGAAGTCTAGGTGGTCCAACCACCTACGAAATATAACGTATGACTTCTCCAGAGTATTCCTCCCAAAAGAACACCCTTACATAAGAGAAACATTCGCTTTCAATGGTCAACCGGAGAGACCCCAAAGGAATACAATAATAACACCAGCTGAATAGCTTAGAGAATATGAGAAATAGAAGGAGAAGGATATTACATAAATGTTTGATTCATATGGGGAGCTTGTGTTTGATGATCTAGAATTCTTCGACGCCTATGTTGCGAAATTTCCCATTGGGATGAAAAGGAAATCTTTCTTTTATGAGCTCCCATATTGGGAGAATCTTAATATTTCCCACTTACTATATCACATGCATATATTTAAAAATGTTTAATCTTATTTATGGAGGCTCATATTATCAAAATAAAATGACACATTGGTCGTTAGGATATATCTTTTTTTTTCAAAAACTAAAAGGAAATATTGGCCAAGACAAGAAAGTAGAGGAGATGATGGTCCCTCTTGGTCTTTCGAAGAAGGTGATGTCCCATGGATTTTAAATAAATATGATATTTCTTTGGAAAAGGAAGTTATAACGGGTATGAGGGTTCCTTATTTATATGGGTCTTCACTAAAATGTTGCTTCACTGTATAAGACCATTTTTCATGGGTGAAATCACATGAAAATTTGAATCTTCTAAATGTACATATGTCAAGAATATGATATTATTATTTTTGTATTGTTTTCATGTAATGGGATAAAAAATAATTAGTTTTTTTATGTGATTACTTTGTAGTGTCATTATCCTCTTCTCATGCATGGGTGTGTGAACCATGACTTACCCCAATATCTACGATGTGCTATATGTAAATTACCTACATTTGTATGTTGGATCACATCAAAGGAGATTCATATGGCTAACATTCCATCGTGGTGTGAAGAGATAGTTGAGAATGTTTATATTTTTTAGAAGGAACTGCCGACGAGTTTCATGGAATTGTAGGTTCATATTCTAATTCACCTAGTAGATGAGGTTGAATTAGTTGGGGTGGTTTCTTGTCATCGGATGTTCTACTTGGAGAGTTACATGAAGAAATTGAAAATTTTAGTTCGATAAAGGGAAAAAATTGAGGGGTCTATGGAAAAGGGGTACATATCGTATGAGTCTTTCTATTATACCAGTGAGTACATAAAGTAGATCGACAACACACCAAGTGCGGTGATTTTTGATGGACTAAGGGATGAAGAAAAAAGAGAAGGGTAGCTTCTCCAAATGAATGGAAAAAGGAACATGATAAAGATTAAATGACTTATCATTTTTCAAATTTCTACATAGTAACTATTCACACTGAACTTCATAATTAATGCATATTTTGATCTCATACATAATATATATGTTAGTTTTATTTCATCAGTAAATTATAAAATTGAAGCCATCAACAAATTAATTCTATATAATTTGGAAGTGATACATCTGTGGGTCCCATTATATGAACATAAGAGGAGGAAATGGGACAGTAATAGGAAATAATTCAGGAAGTTGAATGGTAGAAGCATGCATGATCCTGATCGTTTAAAAGAAAATATATAAATGACATGACCTAACTGTTGGGTTACTTATCAAGCTAGATAGAAATACAGTGCATGTGGTCATTACCTGTGTGGTGAGGAGGATGCACTAAACATAGGTATTGGGTGCAACAACTCGGTAATAATCTCTTTCTGTATATTTTTAACTTCATAGTGCACTTTTGAATTGTAACATCTATATTTTATATTTTAATTATGTTCGAGTTATTAGACACATGATAACCCCATTGGCTTGCTGATCTATGTTTAGGACATTCCAAAGACATGTGTCCTAATTGTCCATAATTGAAACATCTAGGTTGATATTCTCTTCCTCGACCTTTGCTTCTCAAAAATGATCTCCTCCCTCTAAAATCACTTTCTCTAGATGTTTGACTACTAGAACTTCCTTCTTCTTCCTTCATCATGTACCTCATCCCACTATAGGGTTGCATGTCCTTTAATTCTATTCACTGCATATTTGATTTTCTTATCCTTGTCAACATCCTCATAATCAAAGTATCTACATAATGCATGTATCCAATCCATTAACTAATCAACAATCAAGTTACCTTCATCTAATGGTACTTCCATTTTTGGCTTGGAAAACATCTTGGAAAACATCTTCAAAATTTTCTCCTCTAGCTCTCCTCTACTTCTTCCTCACTAGAAGCCTCTTCTTCAACATCACTAACATCTCCCATGTCAGATCCTCTTTTTTTGCAGATTATATGGCTTCCGTCCTCTCATGAAGTATTCGTAATTCTACCTGCAAAGCCACACTTGTTGCAGGCCTTCCCCTTGCTCCCCTAGTTGCTCCTCTTCTTGCTCCTCTTTTATCTTCCATAAGTACGGTTTGCTTCTCTGATACCAAAAATGATGCAAGTTTCAACTTCCTGCAAATTCTAATCTACAAATTTAAAAACCAAACAACAATTACACTCAAAACTTAGATATAATCCATTTAAAATAAAAATATTTACAATATAATATTGGCGTCATTATCATTGTCCATTTAATCATATTCCACACCCCTCCCACAATCACACACAAATTTTATAAATAATAAAAATGGTTGCTTGGAATATGCATAAAATCAACAAGTATGTTGCATGTATATTCATTTGCAATACTCCACCAAAACCAAAATAATATCATATCTTGAAAAATGTATTACAACATGATAGTTTTTTCCTTCTCTAGTTCTCCACACACTTACTAATATATAAAAATCATTCTAAATATAAAATAGGATCAAGATCCATAATAGGTGGACACGACCCATTATTTTATTAACTAATTTGGAAAAAATCAAAACTAAGGCTATTTTTCTTTTATTTTTATTTTTTCTCTAGCCTACTCCATACTATTTGATAATAATGTTTTTAGAGTCCAAATAATTATTAAAAAATAAAATAATTAGATGAGGAATCCAACTTCCTCAAAAAAATAATAATATCTAATAAATTTTATAAAATTTTATCGATGCTCTTGCATCAGATCATTTTCCATATTTTAGAGGGAGGAGATCATTTTCCAGAGGCAAAGGTCAAGGAAGATATTATCAACCAAGATGTTTCAATTGTGGGAAATTAGGAAACATGTCTTGGGAATGTCCTGAACATAGATCAACAGGCCAACGAGGTGCTCATGTGACTGAGGCAAAGGGGGAGGATGCAGATCTATTTGAAATTGTAAATGACCCCAAGGAAGGTGAATCTTTTCCATTAAAAAGAGTGCTGACCCAAGAAGAAAAAGAGACCAAAAAACCAGGTCAAAGGAGGAGTTTGTTCAGAACTATGTGTAATTCCAAAGGTAAGTTTTGAAAACTTGTGATTCATAGTGGTAGCACGGATAATATAGTCTCTATTGAAATGGTAGAAATGTTAAACTTAAATAATACACCACATCCTACATGTTATAAGGTCTCTTGGTTACAAAAGGGTCATTAATTTTTGGTTACTAAGCAATGTAAGGTATAATTTCAAATTGCAAGTTATAAAGATAAATTTGTGTGTGATGTCTTACGAATGGATGTTTTCCATATTCTGCTAGGATGGCCTTGACAATATGTCAGGGATGTAACACATAATGGAAACAAAAAAACTTACAGTTTTGATAAAGATGGGAAATTACATACACTTCTACCATTAAAGGATGCAAGCAATAAAAAGGTATTAATGTTGGATGACAAATATTTTTTTAAGGATGAAGCATAATGCAAGGAATGTGAACCAATAATTGAGGTAAATCACTTGTTTCCAGAAAAGCAAGATTTTTCCATTGAATATGAGAATATGATAATCAACAAATTGTGTATGATATAAAATAGAGATCATCCAAGAATATGAATGGTAGAAATGGTTAGGAATGAGGATATTTTAATAAATGAACAATAGAATAATATCAAGGAGAAGGTTGCTTTGGAGACTAGTGAGAAGCTAATGTGTGAAAATCTCCAAATTCTAGTTGAAGACAACCATAATGAAAAGTATTTTGGACAAGAAATGGAATCGGCCAAAAAAACAAGTACCTTAGGAACCATAAAGACAAATTTTAAAATTAATTATGACACATTTTTTTCATGCACAGGAAATATTGTTTCAATTGTACAGGTTTAGGTCCTTCCAAAGAAATTCCTAAAGGAATTAGCCAAAAGAATTGAGAGAGCTAAGTTTCAAGAGCATACACAAATATAATTCATTTTTTTAATGGATAATATTTGGATGTCGAAGGAGATTTAAGTCATCATGAAAAATTTCAGCCAAAGACAAGTTACAATAAAGGGTTACAGATCTTATGGACACGAGTCCAAGAATATTTTGTTCTTTAGGAGTCTAATGCAGGAGCATCAAAATTTTTTTATCAATTTTATTAGATATTATTATTTTTTTGAGGAAGTTGGATTCCTCATGTTATGATTTGAATTTTGTAATAATTATTTTGACTCTAGAAAAATTATCATAAAATATTATGGATTAGGCTAGAGAAAAAAAAGGGTCTTAGTTTTTTATGAAACCATCTCCAAAAATAGAAGAAAATAGAGATCAACGCCTTAGAAATCAGCCACTTCGAGGGGGAAACCTCCCTTTCATTGCATAAATGAACAATTTGTGGATGATACAAATGAAAAAACCTCCTTTCTATATATAGGACTCCATGGGGTCACAATATAATCCTAGCCGACCTAACAATAATAATGTAAGGAAACAATAATAACAATAATGGCTTTTATGGGGCACAATAATAACAATATGGGGGCTACAGGGGTACAAAAATAAAAATAAGGGGGCTACACTAACAACAATAAGGGACTACACTAGTAATATAGGGACCTAACATGCCCCTCTTCTTCATAAAAGTGTAGTCCTCAACATTTGAGTAGCTATGGATGCTTATGTATAAAATTCTCATCCTCCCATGTGGAATCTTCAGTGGGTAAGTTCTTCCACTTGATTAGATACTCTGAAATTGATCGATTTAGTAGTTGTCAAGTTCTTGTTTCCATGAATACTTCAGGTTCCAATATGAATTTTCCTTCCTCATCAGGTTCTGGCAATATTGTTTGAACTGGAAGGTTGTCACCTATAACCTTCTTTAAGCATGAAACATGGAAAACGGGATGCACTCGAGAAGAAGCAGGAAGCTCCAATTTGTATACTATATTAAAAATATTTTTCAACACATTGTAAGGACCATAGTACTTTGGAAGTAATTTATTATCCTTCTTAGCTTGCTTGAGGGACATTTGTTTGTATGGTTGTAGCCGTAAAAATACCCAGTCTCCTACATCAAAAACTATCTCGCTGTGATGTTGATCTTCCTGTTGTTTCATTTGATTTTGTGCCAAATTTAGGTTATCCTTTAAGAGTTGGAGAACTTGTTGTTGATGCTTGATGTGATCTTCCACTATTTGAACCTTATAATTTTCTCTTAAAGATGATGTGATGGACAATGGATGATATCCATTAAGTGCCATAAATGGGGTCATTTTTGCTGCAATGTGGAAGGAAGTGCTATACCACCATTCAACCAGAGGTAGCCACTTGACCCATTGTGTTTGTTTATCAGATACAAAACAACGAAGATATCCTTCCAAACATTTTTTCACTATCTTAGTTTTCCCATCGGATTGAGGATGATAACATGAGCCATGAGCTAGTTGACTACCCAAACAAGAAATGAATTTTGTCCAAAAATTTCTAGTAAAAATGGGATATCTGTCGCTTACAATAATTTTTGGGTTTCCATGTAGCTTTTGGATTGTTTCCATAAATGCAGTAGTAACTGTACATGCTTTAAATGGATGAGATAATGCACAAAAGTGTGCATAATTGGAAATTATATCAACTACCACCATGATGACACTCTTTCCTTTGGACTTAGGTAAACTTGTGATAAAATCCATTGAAACCTCCTCCCAACATTTACTCGGAATCGATAAAGGTTGTAGAAGACCCGAGGTATTAATTATCTCAAGTTTATTTTGCTGCAAACCAAACATTGCGCCAAAAACTTTTGAATATCAAATTTAAGGCCATCCCAAAGAAATTATTTCTTCACCCTGAGGTAAGTTTTTAAAAATTCTGAGTGTCCTCCTAAGGGAGAGGTGTGGAGTTCCAAAAGAATCTTTTGTTTTAGTTGGGAATTCTTACAAAGAAATAAGCGATCCTTGTACTATAAGGAATCATTTTTCCAACTAAATGTATCAGATGTATTAGTATCTTGCTGCAACTTTTGAATGCGTGTCCACACTTCTTTGTCATTCTTCCATTCATCCCTAGATTCGGTTATCTAATGTGGTTGGATAATAGAAATGGCACAAAGCAATGCTTCCACCTCTTCATCCTTTCTTGAGAGTGCATCTACAACAACATTTAGTTTCCCTTTCTTGTAGATGATTTCAAATTCATAACCCAACATCTTTGTGACCCATTTTTGCTACTCTTCTAAAGATAGTATTGGTTCCAAAAATTATTTAAGACTATCATGATCAGTTTTTACCTTGAACTGTCTTCCCATTAGGTAAGGTCACCATTTCTTTAGTGCGTGTAGTATTGCCAACATTTCCTTCTCATAAATAGCTTTATGTAAATACTTTCCTTTGATTGGACGAATTTCAAAAGCAATGGGCCTTCCTTCTTGCATTAAAACAACATCAATTCCATTTCCTGAGGCATCACATTCCACAATTAAGGTTTTTTTGAAGTTTGGCATAGCTAAGATGGGTGTTAGGGACATTTCCTCTTTAAGATGTTCAAAGGCCTTAGTTGCTTCTGGAGTCCATGAAAATTCATATTTCTTCAATAATTTTGTTAAAGGTGTTAGGTGTGGAGCCTAATTATCTTGTTTACTTTGTATCACAACATTGGACCCCTGTACCTTAAAAGGGGCGACAACGCCGCTCGTAATTAATCGCTGCCGTGGGGGGTCCAGGGGGGGCGGCAGCGCTTTTTGGAGCCCCCCCTGGCGGGGGCTTTCGGGGGCAGCGCCCCCAAAGCTAAAAATAGATGTAAAATTTCCTTGTAAAAGTATAGTAATTTCTAGTCAATCTAGGCCGTTCATAGGCAGATGATCTAACGGTAGAATTTATGTTTAGATTAGGGTTTTTTACCCTAGAAGGCAACCCCTCACTTTTATGAGGGTATTGTATTGCGGCTATGTATTTTGTGTGTATTCTCGGAGCAAGAAACAAAGAGGGAGACTGTGAGGGAGAATAGAGGATATTACAGTGGATCTGCTGTAGGTTTTGTCTCTTCATTTTTGCTGGATAATATAAAGGAAGGAATGGCTATTCGGGGTGGACATAGCCCAAATTGGGTGAACCATGTATATCTGTGTCTCTCTGGTTTTATGTGTTTTGTGTGCTTGTATTTTCCACATATTTTATGTGTTGCATTGCTCCATAATATATAATTTTATAACAACTGGTATCAGAGCTGAAGGTCTATTTGGCTGATAAACTCGCAGGAAAGAAGGGTTCCTGGTTTGAGTGGGAGCAATGGCAGAAGATGGTAAGTTTAGGGTCGAGAAATTTAACGGCCAAAACTTCCCGCTATGGAAGATGTAGATGGAAGATTATCTGTATCAGAAAGATCTGTACCTACCATTGAGCAGAAAAACCAAGAAACCGGCGGCCATGACATATGCAGAATGGAACATTCTCGATAGAAAGGCACTTGGAACAGTGCGGTTGTGCCTTGCGGTGTCAGTCGCCTTCAATATTTTGAAGGAAACAACAACAGAGGGTTTGATGCAGACGTTGGCGAAACTATACGAAAAACCCTCGGCCTCAAGCAAGGTATTTCTTATGAAACGACTATTTAATATGAAGATTTCGGAAGGTGGATCTGTTGCAGACCATTTAAATGAATTTAATACAGTTACCAATTAGTTAAGTTCTGTAGGGGTAAAATTTGATGATGAAGTTAGAGCTCTATTATTCTTGTGCTCATTGCCAGAGAGATGGAATGGTTTAGTAATGGCCATTAGTAACTCTGTCTCTAGATCTAGTACTTTAAAGTTTGATGATGTTGTTGGTGCTATCCTTAGCGAGGAAATACGACGGAAAAGCTTTGGTGAGACATCAGGTAATGCTTTGAGTGCAGAGTCTAGGGGAGGAGGAATGGAAAGAGGAAAGAGCTCGGGATATCACAGTAAATCAAGGAAAGGCAGATCCAAGTCCAGATCGGGGATAGTGTGCCGGAATTGCGGAAATAAAGGACACCTAAAGAAAGACTGTAGATCTTGGAAGGGAAAATAAGGAGACACACAGCAAGAAAACAATCATGAATCAAATGTGACAGGTGATGTGTTACAAGATCCTTTGTTTCTTTCTTTCAAAAATGTTACTGATTCTTGGGTTGTAGATTCAGGGGCTTCATTCCATGCCACACCTGATAAGAAATATTTTCATGACTATGTTCAAGGAGATTTTGGACAAGTTCGTTTGGGTGATGATAAACCCTGTAAAATTGTTGGAATGGGTAAAGTTCTTGTAAAACAACAGAATGGAAATCAATGGCTACTAAAGGAGGTAAGGCATGTTCCAGATCTGAAGAAAAATCTGATTTCAACAGGGCAGTTAGGTGGTGAAGGTTGTGTGACAACTTTCACAAATAAAACTTGGAAGGTCACCAAAGGAGCCCTGGTAATAGCAAAAGGTGAAAAGGTTGGTACATTGTATTTATGCAATGGTATTTCTAACTCTGTTAATGCTTTAACTTCCAAAGGAGCAGATGCAAGATTATGGCATCATAGGCTCAGACACATGAGTGAGAAGGGAATGAAGATTCTTCACTCAAGAAATTTGTTGCCAGGTTTGAAGAATGTTGATTTGGATTTCTGTGAGAATTGCATTTATGGAAAACAAAAGAGAGTCATATTTCTCAGAGTTGGGAAAGAAAAGAAGAGAAAAAAATTGGAGCTTGTGCATACAGATGTATGGGGACCTGCTCAGGTATCATCTCTTGGTGGCTCTCGCTATTATGTTACGTTTATTGAAGATGCAACTAGAAAAACTTGGATTTATTGTATTCAAAATAAATCTGATGTATTTGATACTTTCAAGAAATGGAAAGCTTTGGTTGAGATTGAGACAGGAAAGAAGTTGAAGTGTCTCAAATCAGACAATGGAGGTGAATATTGTAGCAAAGATTTTGATAGGTACTGTTCAGAGCATGGAATTCGTAGAGAGAAGACAGTTCCAAGAACACCACAAGAAAATGGTGTGTCAAAAAGGATGAACAGAACAATCATGGAGCATGCAAGGTGCATGAGATTGCATGCAGGATTGCCTTTACAATTTTGGGTAGATGCTGTAGATACTATTGTTTATCTAATAAACAGAGGGCCTTCAAGTTCCTTGGATGGTGGTATTCCAGAGGAAGCATGGACAGGTAAAAAGGTAAACTACTATTTTTTAAAGCCTTTTGGTTGTGAGGCTTTTGTCCATATTAATAAAGAAAATAGAACAAAGCTTGAGGCAAAATCAAAGAAATGTACCTTTATTGGATATGGTGTTAATGATTTTGGTTATCGCTTATATGATTATGAAAATCACAAAATCATTAGGAGCAGAGATGTAATATTCAATGAAAAGGTCTTGTATAAGAATCAGTTGCAGGAAAAGAAATAGGAAAAATAAAGCAAGGAATACGTGGTTCTTGATGAGATATCTGAAAAAGTAAAGGTGCCTAAAAATAATAATAATCAACAACCACAGCAGCAGCAACCAGCACAACAGCAACAAGCACCTCAAACACCTGAAAGTGGTGTTAGAAGATCTACCAGGATAAGTAGACCCCCTGAACGATACGCTCCTTCATTATATTATTTATTGCTGACTGATTATGGTGAACCTGAATGTTATGAAGAAGCAATGTAGGTTGAAAGTAGGAAGAAGTGGGAGCTAGCCATGGAAGAAGAGATGGAGTCCTTAATGCATAACCAGACCTGGGACTTAGTCAATTTGCCTACAGGTAAAACTACATTGCAGAATAAATGGGTTTACAGGCTGAAGGAAGAAGATGGAGGAAAACAGAGGTACAAAGATAGACTTGTGGTGAAGGGGTTTGCACAAAATAAAGGTATTGATTTTTATGAAATATTTTCTCCTGTTGTTAAGATGAATTCAATTAGAACTATCTTAAGTCTTGTAGCAGTGGAAGATTTACATCTTGAACAGTTAGATGTAAAGACAACATTTCTCCATGGAGATTTGGAGGAAGAGATATACATGCAGCAACCAGAAGGATATGAGGTAAAAGGGAAAGAAAAATTGGTGTGTAGGTTAAAGAAGAGCTTGTATGGCTTAAAACAGGCTCCAAGGCAGTGGTATCTAAAATTTGACAAGTTTATGTCTGAACAACGTTATACTAGATGTCACTCTGATCATTGTGTTTATCTAAAAAGGCAAAATGATGGCAGCTATATTATATTGTTATTGTATGTAGATGACATGCTTGTCGCAGGGTCTAACATGCAGGAAATAAATGTGCTCAAAAGAAAATTGGCAAATTCATTTGCAATGAAGGATTTGGGAGCTGCAAAACAAATCCTTGGTATGAGGATAACTAGAGACAGGAAAAATCGTAAATTAACACTATCTCAGAATGAGTACATAGAAAAGGTGTTGAAAAGATTTAATATGCACAATGCAAAACCAGTTAGTACACCTTTTTCTAGCCATTTCAAACTTAGTAAGGAGATGTGCCCAAAGACCCAAGAAGGCATGGATTATATGTCTAAAGTTCCATATGCATCTGCAGTTGGAAGCTTAATGTATGCAATGGTCTGCACAAGGCCTGATATTGCACATGTAGTGGGAGTTGTAAGCAGGTACATGAATAATCTAGGAAAAGAACATTGGATGGCAGTAAAATGGATTCTCAGATATTTGAGAGGTACCAAAAATCAAGCATTATGCTTTGGTGGTTCAAACATTGCTCTACAGGGATATGTTGATGCAGATATGGCAGGTGACAGAGATAACAGGAGGAGCACTACAGGATATGTATTTACTGTAGGTGGAACAGCTGTCAGTTGGGTTTCAGAAATCCAAAGTGTTGTTGCACTTTCAACAACAGAAGCCGAGTATGTTGCTGCTACAGAGGCTAGTAAAGAAATGATTTGGTTACAAAGGTTTATGGATGAATTGGGTAAGAAGCATGATATGGGAACACTATACAGTGATAGCCAAAGTGCTATTCATCTTGCAAAGAACTCAGCATTTCATTCCAGGACTAAACACATACATCTCAAGTACCATTTCATACCGTCAGTATTGGAAGATGGAGAGTTGAAGCTGGAAAAGATACACACTAGCCAGAATCCTGCAGATATGCTAACAAAAGTTGTAACCAGGGAGAAAATGAGAATGTGCTCAGTTTCAATTGGTCTTCAAGGATGACGATGAAGATGAGGAATAGCCAGGTCCAAAGAGGAGTCATTGTCTAGCAAATGAAGCAGCGATGGAGTTGCTACAATCAGTCTCCAAGTGGGAGATTTTTCGGTGTGGAGCCTGATTATCTTGTTTACTTTGTATCACAACATTGGACCCATGTACCTTAAAAGGGGTGGCAACGCCGCCCGTAATCAATTGCTGTCGTGGGGGGTCAGCCCCCCCTAGCGGGGGCTTTCAGGGCCAGCGCCCCTGAAGCTAAAAACAGATGTAAAATTGCCTTGTAAAAGTATAGTAATTTCTAGTCAATCTGGGTCATTCATAGGTGGATGATATGACAGTAGAAGTTATGTTTAGATTAGGGTTTGTTTCCCTAGAAGGCAACCCCTCGCTTTTATGAGGGTATTGTATTGTGGATGTGTATTGTGTGTGTATTCTCGGAGCGAGAAACAGTAAGAGGGAGACTATGAGAGAGAACATAGGATATTACAGCGGATCTGCTGTAGGTTTTGTCTCTTCATTTTTGCTGGATAATAGAAAGGAAGGACTGGCTGTTCGGGGTGGACGTAGCCCAAACTGGGTGAACCACGTATATCTGTGTCTCTCTGGTTTTATGTGTTTTGTGTGCTTGTATTTTCTGCATATTTTATGTGTTGCATTGCTCCATAATTTATAATTTTCTAACAAAAGGTGCTTATATTCTCCCATAATTCTTAATAAACTTGTGATAATACCATGTTAACTCGAGAAATCCTCGCATTTGCTTTATGGTTGTGGTGAATTTTCATTCCTTAATGGATTTAATTTTTTTAGGGTCTACCTTGACACCCTCCTGAGATATAATATGACCTATATATTCCACCTCTTGTACTCCAAAGAAACATTTGGAGGTTTTTGCATATATTTGTTTCTCCCCCAATATTTTGAGCACCATGTAAACATGTTGAACATGATCCTTCCAAAACCTGCTATAGATTAGTATATCATCAAAAAATACTAACACAATTTTTCTGAGGAAGGGTTTGAAAATGGAATTCATCAACCCTAGAAATGTAGAAGGTGCATTGGTAAGGAAAACACATCACCATTTGAGGCATGTCTTGGGTACTTTGCGTTGCCCTGTTGGATGAATGTTGAATGTAATGCAATTGTTCATCCCACAACTTGGGATGTTTGCAGCATTAGCCTCTAAGAAGATGAATGATTTTCTTGTTTACCATCTTGGTCTAACCATCTATTTGCACATGAAATGTTGTACTCTTCTTCAACTTTGTGTCCATCATGTCCCATAATTTTGAAGAAAAATTCCCAACAAATCGGGAATCTCGATCACTTCCAATAGAAGTAGGAAGACCAAAACGAACCCATAGATTTTGAAAGAAAAGATGAGCAGTTTGTTCAACTGTAATTGTTTTCTTACATGGCATAAAAAGACACATTTTTCTGAGCCTATCTACCACAACATACAACTAATCATGGCCTTTCCTTGACATTGGACGACCACCTACAAAATCCATTGAGATACTCTCCCAAGGATGTGAAGGAACCGGAAGTGGAGTTTACAATCCAAGTTTCCTATTACTAGGCTTAATTATTGCACATAAAGAACATCCTCTAATAAAACGAGATACACTATCAATCATGCGTGGCCAATAAAAATACCTTTGGAGATTCGCTATTGTCTTTCTTACACCGAAATGTCCAGCAATCAATGATGTGTGCACCTCCCTTATGATACTTTTTCTTTCTCCCAGTGGTATGCATAACTTTCCCAAGTGATACAACAAACTATTATGCACATGATAATCTAACTCTTCATTTTGGTTTCCTTGACTCAAGCTTTCATACACATCTTGAAAATCACTATCATATGCATATTGTTCAATGTAACTTTCATGCATAACTGAATTGTGTTTGAGTATAATAGATGGATTTAAAATAGGCCTAGAGATCATATCAACTACCTTATTTTAGATTCCCTTTTTGTGCTTGATAACCAAATGAAATTTTTGTAGAAATCCCATCCGTCTGAAATGTCTTGATTGCTGCAACTTTGACTGTGATTGTAAGAACTACAATGGCTGATGGTCAGTATGGATAATACTCTCTTTCCCTATCAAATAGTGTTTCCATTTCTTTGCACTTTGTACGAATTCATATAACTCTTTGTCATAGGTGGGATAGTTAGTCACGGCCCCATTAAAAATTTCATAATGAAATGAAATAGGCTTACCATGCTGCATGAGAAATGCTCCCATACCATAATCACTTGCATCTGTTTGGATCTCAAATGGTTGTCTAAGATCCGGAAGAGCCAATACTGGTGTTGAAATTATCTTTTGTTTTAAAGAATCAAATGAATTTTGCTGCATATCTCGCCAATGGAATAATTTCTTGACACTTGTCAATGCATGTAACGGAGCTGCAATGGAAGAAAAATTAGCAATGAATTTCCTCCAATACTATGTTGTCCTAAGAAAGCTTCTTACCTATGTAACTGTATATGGCTTGGGCCAATTCAAAATGACCTCTACTTTGGAAGGCTCTATCTTCAACTCACCTCCTCCAAAAATGTGTCCCAAATACACTAAATAATTCTTTCCAAGCTCGCACTTCGACATCTTTAAAAATAATTTCTCTTTTTTCAAGACATCAAGTACCTTAATCACATGCATGACATGTTCATCTATTGATTTTCTGAATATAAGTATTTCATATAAGTAAACAATGATGAATTCATCTAAAAATGGTCTTAGTACATCATTCATGACTCTCATGAAAGTAGTTGGAGCATTTGTTAGATTGAATGGCATAACTAGCCACTCAAACAATCCTTGTCTAGTTTTAAATGCAGTTTTCCAAATGTCTTCCTCAGCTATTATAACTTGATGATAACCACTTCAAAATTATAACTTAGTGAAATATCTTGCATACTTTAACTGATATAGAAAATCATAAATTCGTGGGAGTGGGTAGCGATTCTTTACCATGATTTTATTTAGTGCACTTAAATCTATGCGCATGTGCCAAGTCTCATCCTTCTTTGGTACCAAAAAAATTGGTGAACCGCATGGCGAATTAGATGGGCGTATGATACCTTTGTTCAGAAATTCTTGAATTTTCTTCTTGATTTCCAAACTCTCCATAATTTACATGTGATACATACCAATGTTTGGAAGTGGAACATCCTGCTGCAATTGAATCTCATGCTGAATTCCCCTCTTGGGAGGTAACCCACTTGGTCCTTGAAACATCTCACCATGCTAACTTACCACATCAAACAAATCAAATTTCAATTTTCATCACATCCTTCAAAATATTCATAGTCAACATCATCCTTTTTCTTAATCATGAGAAGCACAAAATTTTTACTTGCATTAACTAGCCTCTTCATTTGTCCTGCATTAACTAAAGAAATATTCAGTTTTTTGCGATGATCTCTCACAATATACTCCACCCCATCCTTAAGAAAATTATATTTTTTCTCATGGCAATAAAACACTGCTTTCCTATCATACAAATATGTACTTCATAAGATAATCTTGGAAATTTCAAGTGCAACCACATCTAACTCGACTTCATCAACAAAATTTGCAGTAATAGCAAATCAAAATATGCATTTCCTTGTAACCTGTAAATTGGCATTCTTAAATATCCAACCAAAAGGATATGGTTTATGATGTGGTACAGCTTCAAGCTTAATATTTTTTACCAAGTCTTCTGAAATAAAGTTTTCTTGTGACCCACTATCAAACAATGCATCAATATTTGTATGATTTGAAATCACTCTAACATGGAAAAATTCTATCCTTGTGTCTTCATTTGGAGTGTTTTTGTGACTATTTGAGGAACTAGTACTTGCTATGACTTCCTTTCATTTGTTAACCATGGCTACAATCTTGGTCTCATCTCCTGAATCGGATCCAAGATCTTGTTGTGTTGTGGCATTCATCTTTTGTTTCTCCTTGTTATTTGGTTTCTTTGGGCTTAGTTCGGGACATAGTTTCCAACAGTGGGATCCATCATGCCCATATTTGGAACAATGTTTTCATATAGTTTTCTCCCCTTCTTTCTTGATTCTTGCATTCTTCTTTCCCTTCCATTTTCCTCCCTTCTCTTTTACCTTATCCTTGAATGGCTTTTTCTTACTAGCCTCTTCCTGAATGTTCTGTCCCCTTGCTTCAAGATGTGTGGCTTGCACACATACTTCATCTAATTTGTTGGGGTTAAACATAAGGAGAGTATGTTTCGAGTAGGAATATAAACCCCCAATGTATTTCAAGAGTGTGTCTTGCGAGTTCAAGTTTACTCCTAAAAACAAAGCCCTCTTTCTAAACTCCTGGGTGTACTCTTGAACAGTTTGGCCTTTGAGTTGCCTAAATTTTTTCCAACTCATTATGGCTTTTTGCATATAGGCTAATGGATAAAACTATATTTTAATGGGATAAATTAATTTAACCCAAGAAATGGATATATTACCATGAATTTTCATTTCCTCTTGAGTCTTTGCCTCCCACCAAAATAATGCTACTCCTTCCAGTCTTAATGAAGCCAACTAGATCTTTATGTTGTCCTCTTGTAGATTTTGAATTTTGTAGTATACTTCCAATTGATGGATCCAATTTTCTAAATTCTTTGCATTTACCTCACCATTGTACATGGGAAGTTCAAACTTGATATCCAACTTGAGTAATGGAGTTTTTAATTTTGAGATTTTTGAATGAGTGTGGGTGGTTTTTGTGGTGGAAGTGGAAGATGAAGATGTTGATGTATATGATGAGGATGAGGATGGTGGAGATGGAGGTGGCTTTCTTCCGCTGCCTTTCAAACTCTTCTCTTTATCCTTCTTACCATCTGAAGATCCTTCTCCATGTGGAGGCTTAGAACATTCTCATGCTCTTTCTGCAATGAATGCATCAAACATGATTTTAACCATTCTTTGAATGTCCTTGAAGTCTCTCTTGACATCCTCTTCTTTTGAATGTCCATGAGTCTCTCCAACACCTGACATGATGGCTAAGGATTCAAGCTCAACCTCTGATTCTTGTACCTCTTCAATCACATTAGCTTCTTATGCAATTTGTACCTCTTCAATCTCAACTACTAGAGATGGAGATTAAGGTGCTTCATGTGTAGCTCTGAGTGGAACTTTGGGTGAATATGATGCTCTTTCAGCTCTCTTTCTTCTTGTCCAAATCTCAAGACTAACAACCAATAAATTCCCTTCTCCTCTCTGCAACTTCAACCTTGTAATCATCACAAAATTGCAACTATTAAAACCCTTCTTGCACAATCTCAAGCAAAGCAAGAAAATAACTTTAGCAACCTTGTGCTTTGATACCAACTTGATCTAAAATTGACTGTTAGTTAATGTTGTGCTAATATCAGTTTCATAATTAACATGAAAGTTCTTTGGTTTGTTTCTTATAAAAGGGTTTATATATGTGCTTATGATTGACAATTCAATAACCTTATTGAGATTAAGTGTATTTCATGAACATAAAAGCATGGAAACTCAATGCTGAACAATAGCATATGAAAACAAAGTAGGTACAAATAGTTGAATCAAATACACAATTTTTTGATGAAGGAATTCACCCCTCCTGTGCTACATCTCCTTGGTCCATCTTCATAGCTTGGGCCTTTGTATTAGCTTCAATTTTGAAAAATTTATGTTTACAGTCTCTTGTTTCCTCTGCAACCTACTCCAATGGCTTCAAAACATCAAAATCTACCAAGAATGACTCTTCCTAGTCAAAAATTGCCTCAGTTATGGAAAAACCAAATTTTCCTAGTTTTTCTCCAATAAATCTGGAAGTCCACCAGTTAACTCCACTAAAAGTAGAGTTTCCTCACATTTGGTTTGCCCGCCAAAACCTTCGCTAAGGATAATCATGCACTTAATTAGAGATAATCAGATTTAAAGTGTGATTAGTGGTGCATTTAAAGCAAACCACGTTTTAGTGCTAATCGCGGGTTAACATGGCTTAACCACGAATTAACGTTAACAAATATAGTTTTAAAACTTTAAACTCCAGCCGGATTATATGTTTGGGTCACACTTCTGAGCACTCAGACATGTGGGAGGGAGTTGGCCCCCTTTGGACCCCCAAACTCTGTGGTGGAAAACTTGAAATAGTGGTGGATTCCTTATGTTAACAAGGACTTGTGGTATGGTGTGGCGGTAAGGCGTTGGAGCTATATACGGGTGGTCTTGGGTTCAACCCCGACCCCCGCCATAGAATTTTGTTGTGATTTTAATTGACCCATAACCAAAGTTAAAAACATTGGGTTATAATATATGTATGCAATACATTGTGAATAATATGCACCAACCACCTTTGATTCAAACTTTGGAATAAAATATATATGCACCCAAATTCGACCTTGGAATATAATCATGTATGCCATCCAACCTTTCCATGAGGGAGGGCACATGGCAGCCTCTGGCTGTGCCACGTGGCCTTTCTCCATTGGCCCAAAAATTTCTCCATAAAAATAATAATCCACCATAGAGATAATTTAAAACTTAGGATTAGGAGGAAAAGATTCAACTTACCCAAGCAACATTGGCGAATCTGATTTTGACACTTGTCACTGTCACTGGCTGAAATCTAGAGAATATTTCCTAAATATTCCTGAGGTGCTGACTGGACTGCCAAGTCATCAATCGGTCACTGTTCTGCACATTTTTTACCTCTTTGAGAAAATGAACAACAAACCATAACTTACTCATATGAACTCAGATTTTGATGAAACGAGTTGCATTTGAATCTTGGTGACAAAATCTATCCGGTCATTCTAGTTTGGAGCATTTCTGAGCATTTTCATGTTAATTATGAAACTGATATTAGCACAACATTAACTAACAATCAATTTCATATCAACGCTCCACCTCTGCTAGGTTCTCTGTTATGTCAAGATCCTGCAGTCCATCTTGTCCTACTGCAGTAACCTGTGTTGGTACTGCAGCGTCCTATGGCTCTCCTGTGCGACATAGATATGAAGATCCTATAGGTAAAATAGATCCAACATCTACATGGAACAAATCAATAGTTTAATCTCAGAAACATAAAAAAAAAAAAAAAAACACAAAAAAATTGTAAAACTTATCTAAAAGCTTTAAAATTGGTTTTTTCTCCAATTTCTAGAACCAACATAGGTGCATAGTTGAGAAACCTATAGGTGATCAACGTAGGCCACAGTGGAGCAACCAGTAGGTGAACGCTTCCAAGTAGGATGCCATGGAGTGTTGATCCTTAAAATCAATGAAATAAGGTGTCTTAAGGTAGAAACTCTAAGATATGATAGTTTCATGCATAAGCCTTTATGCTATGATGATTTCAAGGGGTAAAAGGATATTGATCCAGTTTATAAGCTAACTGTCCAGATGTGAAAAAAGGCTTATAACAGATTTCCAATGCAAGAAGAGATTGTCCTTGGTTTTCATGGTATATTATTTACCAAATGGGATTAGGCGATGCCCACATAAAACAACACTAGCGAAATGGCTGCATATTTCTTTTTTAATCACGTTATCGTATGATTTGGTGTTCTGCAAGCCGTAGTTATGTGTAACAGCCCTGGTGAAAACTTCATGTAATAAAAGTTTTTAAAAAAATAACCAAAGTTGATGGGACACTTATTCCAATGATCAGGAGTTCATAATTTTTTCTCAAAATTCAAAGTTACATGATTGGGTTGAAACCAGGATGGTTACATAGATCTTGTTTTCCTAATTCCGACACCTCAAACGGTTCGAAAATTCGATGTCATATGAGGGAGATATCGCATTCTGATCAAAATGCCAAACAGGTAAAATTGCAACAGGTTTGACTGGGATGCATAGTCAGCAGGGTGGAGGTACAGTCAACAAAAGGGGAATATTCTAAGGAATATTCCTTTCCTCAAAACCAACCACAGGTTGACAAGTGACAAATTTCTATTGGGGTGTACATTTTTGGAGGGCCAATCAAGAGCTGCCACGTGGCCCTTAAACAACATTATAAAATTTTCGGTGAGGTCCACAGGGCTCGGCCTCCCTCCGAGCATGTGGGAAAGTTTCCAATCGCTCTACACATTGTTGCTTAACATTCATAGGTCACAACCTTATGTTAAGGTTTAATTTGTTCGTGTGTGGGTGTTAGGGACCACCAGTGGTCTCAACCTGCCAGTGGTCCCCGCATTGGTGGTCACATATAAACATTGCAACCATAACATTAACTCCACAGATAAGCCTTCAACCCAAAAATCCTCCAGTGTTACCATCATCATGTCACATGGATAATAATTTATGTAACCACTTCCACGCAGTTAGTGCTAACCACACAGTTCAACTATAGTTTCAGACTCCAACCGCAGTTTAATGCGATGGTTCTGCTAACTGTTGTGTTAGCCGCGGGATTTGGGGTTGGCATGTGGCCACCCCAACCACCGAAATTTAATGCCACCATTTAAAATGGTGGGATATTTGGAGTGCGCCTAATTTTGGGCGAAATCTACTAATTTAACTCAAGAGAAGTGGAGTTCTCCACTTTTAGTGGAGCTTTTCTAGGTGTAATTGTGAAAAAGAGTAGGAGACTCAATTTTCACCCATGTTGAGTGAATGAAGAGTCATTTTTGACTAATTGGAGCATTCTGGAGCCATTGGTGTAGAGAAAATAGCCATTAGAAAACTATAACTACATCTATTTGCAAAATTTTGAGCATAATGAATGATGGACATGCCATTGGGAGTTGGACCAACAGATGTAGCCCAGGAGGGGTGAATTGCTTCATCATGCTTGCTGTGTAAATTTCATTTGGTGACTTATTTATCTATTTTACACTATTGTTCAGTGTTATTTAAGCTTGTTTTATGCTTGTAATTAACCTAAAATGATCTACAATTCATGGTTAAAATCCTCAATCCTTAAGAAAACTAATGAGACAAGTATGCACATGTTTATAAACTGAAAAGACACTTAACACAGCAAAACTAATACAGTCATTTCAGATCATATTGGTACTAGAGCTAGAGTTTATTTTATGGTTTTGTTTAGTGCAAATAATTGTTTAACTGTTTTCAAGTTTTTAGATGCTTACTAGGCTCAAGCTCAAAAGAGGAGAAGGCAATTTGGTGGAAGAAGAATGGTCTCAAGAAGAGCCAAAGCAAAGGAGAGAAACATTGCCACAATCTCCACCACCTAGTTCACCTCCTAAAGAAGTAGAAGCTACATTAAGTATGCCTTAAGAAGAAGGATAAATCCATGAAGAATTTTATCCCAAAGAGGAAGAGAGAGTGTTCAGGAAATAATTTCTTGACATGACTGAGATGGTTAGAATCCTTTATCAAGAAAGGAATGAGAGACTGGAAGGGGAAGGATCCAAACTTAACGAGGAAGGACAAGGATATTCAGGAGGTCACAATGATGAAGATAAGTCAAAGAAGGGAAATGGAGGAAATGGAGGCAATGGAGAGCCATCATCCTCACCCTCATCATCATCATCCTCTACTTATTCTTCAGTACATCAGGCACACAAGTCAAAGAACACTGGTAAAAGTCCTTTTTTAAAACTTGATGTTAAGTTTGAATTGCCAATGTTTAATGGTGAAGTCAATATGGAAAATCTTGATAATTGGATTAGGCAATTGGAGGTCTATTTGAGAATCTAGAACCTTCAAGACGATGATACCAAAATCCAATTAGCTTCATTGAGAATGGACTGTGCAGCACTTGTTTGGTGGGAAGCCAAGACAAAGGAGGAAATCAAGAAACATGGTAAGATTATTCTATCATAGTCATATTTCATTACTGCTATAAAAAAACATTTTTATCCATTAGCTCATATGTAAAGAGTCAAAATGAATTGGCAAAACTTTAGACAATTGAAGGGACAAAATGTGCAAGAATACACCCAAGAATTTAGAAGAAGAGCTCTCTTATTAGGGCCAGATTTGTAGAGCCAAGATTCTTTTCTCAAGTACATAGGAGGCTTACATAGCTACCTAAAACATAATATTCTCATGTTTTACCCCACCGGTCTAGATGAATTATGTGTTTAGGCCACACATTTAGAAGCTATAGGGAACAACATTTCTAAAGAGGGTAGAAAGAAACCTTTTAAGGGTAAAACCAAAGAGAAGACCTCAAAAGGTTTAAAAAAAAAAAAAATGCATCTGTTAAGAAAGAGGGAGAAAAGGTGGTTTGTGAGCCTTGTTCAAAAGAAGGCCATGATGAACCTCATTGTTGGAAATTACGTCCTGAAATGAGGCCAAAGAAACCCAATAATAAAGGGAAACCGAAAACTATTGCTACAAATCAACATTATTTAGGAGATGATTTAGGTGATGAATCTAAGATTCCAACCATGGGATCGAAGAACATGAAGGGAAAATAAATTGAAACTAAACCCAGTACTAGTACATCAAACTGACACATACATACTCCAAATGAAGAAGAAAGAAGAGAATTGTTTCATAAGAGGGTCATATCCAAGCATACCAAGATTGACACATTGTTTGACAGTGGGTCACAAGAAAACTTAATCTTTGAATAATTGGTCAAGAAACTTAACCTTGAGACCATACCACATCCAAAACCATATCCATTAGGTTGGATTTTTAAGGATGAAAATCTACAGGTTTCAAAGAAATGTATATTGCGATTTGCAATCATTGTAAATTTTGTTGACACAGTTGAATTAGATGTGGTTCCACTTGACATAACAAGTATTGTGTTGGGGAGTCCTTACTTGTATGATAGGAAAGAGATCTTTCGTTGCCATGAGAAAAAATATCATTTATTAAAAGATGGCAAGGAGTTCATTGTTAGAGCACATCGCAAGAAGACAAAAATTGCTATGGTAAATGATGGACAGGTAAAGAGGTTGGTAAATTCAAGTAAGAATTTTTTTCTTCTTATGATTAAGCCTAAAGCTGATGTTAATCATGAATCATTTGAGGGATGTGATCCTAAGTTGAAATCATATTTATATGATGTATTTAATTCACATCATGATATGTTTTAGGAGCCAACATGATTTCCTCCAAAAAGAGAGATTCAACATGAGATTCAGTTGCAACAAGATTGTCCTCTTCCAAACATCGGTATGTATCGCATGTCGATAATGGAGAATGATTAAAAAAAGAGTAAGATCAAAGAGAGGCTGGAAAAAGGAATCATAAGGCCAAGCACCTTGCCATGCGGTTCACCCATAGTCTTGATACCAAAGAAAGATGGGACTTGGCGCATGTGTGTAGATTTTCGACCTTTGAATAAGATTACAGTAAAAAATTGTTACCCACTCCCAAGAATAGATGATTTTCTTGATCAGCTGAAAGAAGAAAATTTTTTCACTAAGTTAGATTTATGAAGTGGATATCATCAAGTAATAATTGGAGAAAGTGATATATGGAAAATTGCGTTCAAAACCAAACAAGGACTCTTTGAGTGACTAGTTATGCCATTTGGTTTGTGTAATGCATCAGAAATGTTTATGCATGTTATGGATAGTGTTTTGTGTCCATTCCTTGATGACTTTGTTATTGTCTACTTAGATGACATATTAATTTTCAACAAAACAAGAAAATATCATGTCTTGCATGTGAATAGAGTGCTTGATACTTTGATGAAAGAGAAATTGTTTCTTAATATGTCAAAGTGTGAGTTTGGAAATACTTATTTGGTATATTTGGGAAATATTGTAAGAGGAGGTGAGTTGAGAATTGATCCTTCTAAAGTGGAATCCATTGTGAATTGGCCCATACCCAAAACAATAACTGAGGTAAGAATTTTCTTAGGTGCAGCTCAGTATTAGAGAAAGTTTATTGCTAACTTTTCTTCCATCGCAGCTCCTATGCATGCAGTGACAAGTGTGAATAAAGGCTTCCAATGGTGAGGCAAACAACAAAAAGCTTTTGAAGATTTAAAATACAAGATCATTTCAGCTCCAGTCCTTGCATTACGAAATTTGAGACAGCCATTTGAGATTCAAACTGATGCTAGTGATTATGCCATGGGCGCAGTGCTTTTGCAGTATGGTAAGCCTATCGCTTTTCATTCTGAAACATTTAATGGTGCTGTGAAAAATTATCCTACATGTGACAAAGAACTATATGTGTTGGTACAAAGTGTCAAGAAGTGGAAATTGTTGGGAAAAATCCTGAGAGGGGGGGGTGAATCAGTATTTAAGACTTACTCAACCATTTTTACTTTTTCATTCTCTAAAACCCATACGCTACTTTGCTGAAGCCAACTAGCGTATACACGCGAATATCCTTCATAAAACACACGTATACACAGAGATCTTATTATGCCATTAATTCTTTACTTAGATCTATGCAACATTCATTAGTTTGATGATTAGATAACAGTAAGAATGTGCAGTAATAACAGAATAAACCATCACACATAAGAATCACACAAGAACACCAGGATTTAAGGTGGAAACCCAAGTCGGGAGAAAACCACCGCTGCTATCGTCTCAGTCTTCAATATTTATTATATAAATAAAACATGTTACAACCATGTACTGGCGCAGACTCATACCAACACGCAGGCGCCCACCTGCAGAAGGCTACAACCTTATCTCGTTTACCAGCCTCTCCTGGAAGGGAACTACAACCCCCTGCTCTCGTTTACCAGCCTCTCCTGGAAGGGAGCTACAACCCCCTGCTCTCGTTTACCAAGCCTCACCTGGAAGGGAGCTACAACTCCCTGACTGAAGGCTACAACCCTCAACACCACCATGGACCACGTTTCATCAATTTTCATACTGGATCTAATAACTTCAATAGATCACAACTTGCAGGCCACTTTTCATCATATTTTTAGACTGGACCCACTCCACACATTTAAGCTCAATCATACATCAAACTGAAACTTATACCCTTATCAATTCATTCAATGAATCATCAACCAATCAATCAACAACTTGATCTTTTCTCAACATAGTCAGCAACATAATCAATATTCAGAAAACCTAGATCTGTATGAATACATCATAGACAGATAGCAGTAATATAGCAGAATAGAAAAGGCATCTCATACCACAAACTTCATCAAGCCCTAGTTTTAATACGCGCTTTCCTTTCACTGATCATGCGTATATACGCTCTTCCATGCATATCAACCCGTGTATACATCTTCACATACTTCAGAACTAGTTTCACATTACATACGCGCTTTCGCTGAATTAAACCTGCGTATATATGCGCTTCCTCTGCTGCAAACAAGCGTATATATATTCAAATATTATGGGACAACACAAATCTTCAGAACAGATATATATCTCAGATTTTACCCTTCACTTCAGACAGATGTTCGCCAGATCACAGATCTAATCACTCCATAAATAGATCTAGAAAATACATATACATTTCAGATCTAGAGATCCCTCTTCATCATTTTCTTCATAGGTGCATCATAGATTCAGATCTATCATCAAACTATTACCCTTTCCATTCAGACATACTTCAGAGTGAAGTATACATTCAAACCCAGACTCATACACCCACATTACACAATGAACTTCTTCTCCTTAAATAGATCTAGCCTTTGACAATACCATGAGCCAAAACCACACAACTTCCGATGGTATTCCTGGACGGGATCATATAGACAATCCAGTGCTCAATACAATGGGTCAATACCATGGTAGTAACCCTTGGTTTTATTATTTTAGAGCGCAATTGAGCATACACGACTTGGCATGTACTTTTCTGCATGCATACACTACTTCTCCTAAACAAACCCGCATATGCTTTGTGTCACACACTTTTCATAATTGTTCTAGCCCTTACTGATATTTCTTTCTCTGGTACTTTTGAGCTGCTTGTAGACCATCAGATTTACATCATTAATAAACTCATCAAGCATCAAGAATAACTTTATTAAGTAGGTTTCCTTCATCTTCATCAAGTGGGTTGCCATCAAGGACAACACTCTACATCATATTGCCAACAATCTCCCCCTTTGGACTTGATGGCAACCACGATGGTGTTTGATCACCACAACAGATAGATACATTAAGCATAATGATATTCTCCCCTATTCAAACACCATGTCACTCTCCCCCTTTGACATCAAGGGCAAAGGGCGGATCAAAACCAACACAAGGTTGTTTTCTCCTCATGTAGATAGAAGAGCGTTGTAGATCTGATGTGCACTGAAGTTACCATGCTCCCCCTGAGTTCATGCTGAATCTTCAAATATATTTTTCAATGAAGTACATGACTCTATGACCTTCCTAACACCAAGGACTCATACTTACATCAAATATCCAACCAAGTGGATTTACATATGAGACTCAAATACCCAACCAAGTGGGTTTACACAATTTGACTCAACTATCCAACCAAGAGGGTTTACACATTTTGACTCGAGTACCCAACCAAGTGGGTTTACATATTTGATCAAGTCCTTACATGACTAAATATTACAATTTTACATCATAGGTCTCAACATGACCTTTTCATCAAATTATAAATATGACTTTTTATGACCAGTACCAGAAAGACCTCAAGAGAGAGAGATCTTATTTCAGAATCATCATAATGCCAACAATGCATTACGCTCAGCAAGGCTAATGCTCCCCCTGAAAATGTGCATCCAAGCATCCTTTCCATATGACCAAGGCTCCTCCTTAGCTTGTGAAACCTGAAACTCTTTCAACAGCAAGTTATCAGCAACAATATCTGCATGATCTGTCCTTATCTCTGAATCATAAGACTTCCATCTCATCCAAAGAATACTCTTCAGCAAAAAGCAAACAGGGCTCATCCATAATCTCATCATAAGAAACCATGTATCATGTCATCATCATTTAGAACTGAGAAATAAGCAGATATAGTGCCAATAATACAATCATTAGTAGTCAGACTGATGCTCCCCCTAAACCTGTGCTCCTGATCTTTAGCTTGTCATACTATTTTTCTTGTCATAAATGCATACGCGACTATCTCCATTGTAACTCACGTGTATACGTGGCTTTAGTTCACAAAACTCGCATATGGAAAGTGAAACATTGAAAACTTCACATTCCTTCATCTCCCCCTGAGTTTGTACCACCTGTACCTGTCTTCTTCACATCAGATGCTCTGTCAGAAATAAACATAACCAGAATAACCAAAACCATCATGGGAATCACCATACATTGCTCCCCCTGTGACGATACATTACTAATCCCTATAATGTATATCACATCACTCATACATTCATTAAGAGAAGTAAGCTTTAGAAGCAGATGACTGCAGTAGGGTCAATATTCCCTACGTTTCTGACCGGTCCTCCTTCTTTTTCCAGCTTTGCTTGAACTTTCTTATCGTGTGCTGGAAATTGTCCAATTTCTCAGATCTGTTCATCCTGCATTCTTTTTCCACATGTCCATACTTGTTACAAGAATAACATCTTATGTGACCAGAAAAGTAAGCATAAGGATCATACTGTGTTCTTCTATTCTTTCTTCTATTGCAATCAGCTGCTTTATGACCAAACTTGCTGCATGAAAAAAAATATCCCTTAAAGAAACCAGAGTACCTTTCTGTATAGAATCTTTTTGTTTGTGACTGAAACAATCTGCTTCTGCAATTTGCTGCAACATGCCCATAATTATGACATTTAAAGAATTCAACATTATTGAATGATTTCCTTTGAGTGTTCATGATTTTCGGTTGACTTCTTGTTTCTTTCAACTCTTCAGGTTTTGCATTGACATCCTTTGAGTCTTTAGCACTTCCTTGTGAACTAGATTCTCCTTTAATAGTTTCATGAAAACCAAGACCAAGTTTAATAGCAGGTGATCTTTGATTACTAAGAATATTGTCCAGAATCTTAGTACTATCTTGAAACCTCAAGAGTTTATCATTTTCTTCTAATTTACCTTTGAGAATGTTTACCTCAACCTCCAATTTTTGGCATTGCTTCTTCATGCTTTCTTCGACCCTTTTTCCTTCTTCTACTTGATCATTTAATTTTAAAATTTCTTCCTTCAACCAATTTTCTTGTTCTTCACATGTTTGTAACAGCTCTTCATTCTTCTTATTTGATTTTTTCAGATCTTCTTTGAGAGAGATGATTTCTGCTTCAAGTCCTTCCTTTTCAAATGATAGGGGTTCTTCATTCTTCTTATTTGATTTTTCCAGATCTTCTTTGAGAGAGATGATTTCTGCTTCAAGTATTTCACTTTGATTGGTTGCATAAACATACAACTTTTGATACTTGTCTATCTGTCCATTCAGTATTTCTTTCTGTTCATTCATTCTAGAGATCATATCTTTGTAGATAGATTCTTTCTTATGAAATTGATTCCAATCATTGCTTTCATCATTGATCTTGAGATTTTCTTCTAGACTTATACTGTTGCTTTCACTATATTCACCATTGCATGCACACGAAAGTGAATCACAAGAACAACAATCAATACCTGTTTCATCTTCTCCATTTTCTGCTGCACATGTTTTCTGAGATATTTCCTTTCCTTGAGTAGCCTTCTTCTTTTGCTTCTTTGCCATGAGCACTTGTAGATCTTGGTCAGAATCTTCTTCATCCTCATCATTCTCTTCATTTGTATAATAACTCTTTCTCTTTTCAAATTGTTTCCATTTTTCATGATTTTCTTCATAAGGACATTTAGCAGCATAATGACCAACTCTCCCACAAGTAAAACACTTGAAGGGTAGCTTACCTTTGAATCTTCTAGTACCTGGTTGGAGTCTCCTTACAAAATTTGCTTCTTCTTCTTCTGATATATAACTTGATTCCTTGACAACTTCCTTTTCTTTTCCTTTTGCACACGCCTTAAAAGCATCTTCTTTGATTTGAGGGGGACCTCCTTGTCTCATTTCATAAGCAGTCAGAATACCATGTAGTTGAACAATAGTAAGAGTTTGCAGATCTTTCCTTTCTTCAATAGCTGATACTTTTGACTCAAATTTTGAAGTCAAAGATCTTAAGACTTTTTCCACCAGAGTAGTATCGGTTATGGTTTCACCCAAACTTCTCATACAATTTACAATATCATCTAGACGTAAAAAGAAATTGGAAATACTCTCATCACTATGCATCTTCAAATTTTCATATTCAATTCTGAGGGTTTGGAGTTTTGCACTTTTTACCTTTGTATCTCCTTCATAGCTCAGAATGATTTTGTCCCATATTTCTTTTGCTGAATTTAGCTGCATCACTTTAGAAAATTCTGGTTCAGACATGCTTCCTAATAAGACATTGATGGCTTTGGCATTGATTTCATATTTCTTCCTTTCTGCTGCATCAGTAGGAATACTTGCCGGATACTGATAACCTCCTTCCACGATTGCTCATACTTCTGCACCAAGACTTTGCAGATATGCTTTTTTTCGTATCTTCCAAAATAACAGATTATTTTCGTTGAATAGAGGTGGCCTTATAGACATTACCCCTTCATGACTTCCCATTTCAACGGATCTTCTTCAAGCGATCAAGCTTCTGCAGAAGGACCTGCTCTGAAACCAATTGTTGGGAAAAATACTGAGAGGGGGGGTGAATCAGTATTTAGGACTTGACTTTTACTTTTTCATTCTCTAAAAACCCATATGCTACTTTGCTGAAGCCAACTAGCGTATACACGCGGATATCCTTCATAAAACTCACGTATATACAGAGATCTTATTATGCCATTAATTCTTTACTTAGATCTATGCAACATTCATTCTTCTGATGATTAGATAACAATAAGCATGTGCAGTAATAACAAAATAAACCACCACACATAAGCATCACACAAGAACACCAGGATTTAAGGTGTAAACCCAAGTCGGGAGAAAACCACCGCTGCTGTCGTCTCAATCTTCAATATTTATTATATAATGAAAACATGTTACAACCATGTACTGGTGCAGACTCATACCAGCACGCAGGCACCCACCTGCAGAAGGCTACAACCTTCTCTCGTTTACCAGCCTCTCCTGGAAGGGAGCTACAACTCCCTGTACTCATTTACCAGCCTCTCCTGCAAGGGAGCTACAACCCCTTGTACTCATTTACCAGCCTCTCCTGGAAGGGAGCTACGACCCCCTACTCTCGTTTACCAGCCTCTCCTGCAAGGGAGCTACAACCCCCTGACTGAAGGCTACAACCCTCAGCACCATCATGGACCACGTTTCATCAATTTTCATACTGGATCCAATAGCTTCAATAGATCACAACTTGCAGGCCACTTTTCATCATATTTTCAAACTAGACCCACTCCACACATTTAAGCTCAATCATACATCAAACTGAAACTTATACCCTTATCAATTCATTCAATGAATCATCAACCAATCAATCAACAACTTGATCTTTTCTCAACATAGTCAGCAACATAATCAATATTCAGAAAACCCAGATCTGTATGAATACATCATAGACAGATAGCAGTAATACAACAGAACAGATTAGACATCTCATACCACAAACTTCATCAACCCCTAGTTTTAATACGCGCTTTCCTTTCACTAATCCCACGTATATACGTGCTTCCATGCATATCAACCCGCATATACATCTTCACATATTTCACATTCCATACGCGCTTTCGCTGAATTAAACCCGCGTATATACGTGCTTCCTCTGCTGCAAACAAGCGTATAGATCTTCAAAGATTATGGGGCAGCACAATTCTTCAGAACATATATATATCTCAGATTTTACCCTTCACTTCAGACAGATGTTCGCCAAATCACAGATCTAATCATTCCATAAACAGATCTAGAAAATACATATACATTTCAGATCTAGATACCCTTCTTCATCATTCTCTTCATAGGTGCATTATGAATTCAGATCTATCATTCAAATGTTACCCTTTCCATTCAGACATACTTCAGAGTGAAGTATCCATTCAAACCCTGACTCATACACCCACTTTGCACAATGAATTTCTTCTCCTTAAATAGATCTAGCCTTTTTCAATACCATGAGCCAAAACCACATCCCTTCCGATGGTATTCCTGAACGGGATCAAATAGACAATCCAGCGCTCAATATAATGGGTCAATACCATGGTAGTAACCCCTGGTTTTATTCTTTTAGAGCGCAATTGAGCATACGCGACTTGGCACGTACTTTTCCGCGTGCATACTCTACTTCTTCTAAACAAACCCGCGTATGCTTTGTGTCACACACTTTTCATCATTTTTTTGGCCCTCACTGATATTTCTTTCTCTGGTACTTCTGAGCTACTTGTAGAACATCAGATTTACATCATTAATAAACTCATCAAGCATCAAGAAAAACTTCATTAAGTAGGTTGCCATCATCTTCATCAAGTGGGTTGCCATCAAGGACAACACTCTGCATCATATTGCCAACAAGAGGTGATTGCAGAGCCTTTCTTGTTGTTACGGTCAGCCTGTGTATCGGGGATTAGCGATATTATGCCAAGGTAACTTCCACGACGTCCTGCATTTCAATTTTTTTAGTTTGGTGATGCCGGGGGCCATACAAATTGGGTTTGTACGACCTCAAAGGGGCTTTTTGTCCTAGATTGTGCGGGAGATATAGGCAAAGAGGCGCCCCCCTTGTGCTTATTTTTGAGGAACAACTGCGTGAAGGCATGTTTTTCCCTCATTTTTGCACGCAAGGGCGTGCCTGTGAAAAAAACAGGCGTGCAAGGGTGTGCCTGTCTAAGAGACAGGCGCGTAAGGGCAGGGTTTTTTTTTTTTTTTTAACTTAGGTTTTTGTTGTCCCTTTTGATGTTTCTTCTCTGTACTGACGGGTGCCTATTGCTTGGTAGGTTGGTGTGGAGAGAGCGATATTGGCCCAAGATCTGGACCGCTCTGGCTGCTGATGCTAGGGCGCGCCGTCAGTTGGCCACATTTGGTCTTTTGAAATTTGTTGAGAACAATTTCATTCGGTCGCAGGACCGATTGTTACGTTATATCATACAACATTGGTGCAGGAGGCGGAATAAGTTTGTTCTGAGGGGGACGAACTTGATTATCCATCCAGAGGCGGATATATACTTTGTGACCAGATTACTACCTCAGGGTGAGGCACTGAGGTATCCACTCCCTACAAGTAGAGTGAACATGGACAGGTTCTGGAGGAGACATTGTGATGGTGCGTCTCTTACTGAGGGGTGCATCAATATTGCATCAGTGACAGATGTGGTTGAGCGGTGTGCTCTGGCCATTATTGTGTGACTGGCAGGGTCATTTGCTCCACATCGAGCATGAGGCCCAGAGGTGGGAGTTTTACGTCGCTTGAGGAACAGGCATTTTTTTAATTTTTCTTGCTTCTGTTTTGATGGTATGGTGTTGCAACTGAACGGGGTCCAACGTGGATCCAAATCATTTGCGTACGCTAGCATCTTGTGTAGCATTATGTATGAGAGGGTGGTGCTGCTGAGGCCCATTGTGGTAGTGCCTATTGGGGGGCCGAGGGAGCCACGCATGAGGAGGTGGGCTCCGGTGATGCCACATGGCGATGGTGGCATGGTGGGTTGTTATTGGAATGACACGACGGAGGCCTGGTTCGAGGCAAATCTGCAGATGTTTTTGCCATACCCATACGTAGGGATGGACTTTCAGGATGATCTAGATATCGGTCTCCCTTTTGGTTATGTTTGGGGTCCTGCAAGTATGTGTTATATTTTTTCATATGTTCGAGTTTTTATGTACTTGAGTGTTTTTTATTGACACTGACATTCTTTTGGTTACTCGTGCAGATGTTGGCAAGGTGGGATGCCCAATGTCCCAACTGGTGGGTCATGATCCTTTTCCATGACCGCCGGGTGGTCGGGGAGGAGGTGCCATAGGTGGACCAAGTGGTGGTGCCAGTGGATCTGGCGGGGATGGTGCTAGCCCTTCTGGTGAGGGCAGCAGCTTGGCTATAGCTGAGGTAGTGGTCGAGCGAGCTCATGCCAATGCAGCTGAGGCACGCATCGCAGTACTTACAACTCAGGTGGCCGCTCTAGATGACTTCTGGGGTCGAGTGGACTGCTTGACCGAGGGGATTCCTGCTCGTGGTTTCATGGACGACTTCAAGGAGGCTTGGCTAGAGATGGTGATGGCCCGCGAGAGGGATTATCTACCCACTCTACGACAGGTAGCTATTGCAGTGGCGAGAACAGCTTCGGTGGTGGCACCAGGAGCAGTGGTGGGCCCAAGTGCTCCTTTTGAGGGGGCACCCCCCAAGAGTAGTTTTGTACACAGGGAAAGCACCCGTTATGGGGATGCTTCTCTTATTTTTGAAGAGCCTTGAATTTTTGGGCTGGCCAATGGGCCAGTGATACTATTTTTTTACTCAGATACACATATTATATATATATATATATATATGAGAGATCTTTTTGCAGCCCTACATGATGTGCTACCTATTTTGGTTTATGTATTTTATGTTATGCTAATGGATATCTATGTTTTTGGTTTTTTATGTATGGTGGTTTATTCGGGATGCATTCCAACCTAGGATATTGTTAGCTATGCGATTAGCTGCTTGGTTTTGATTCCTTGATACATGTGAGAATGTAATGTAATCAAATTGTCTGCTTAATCTTTTGGCATGCAAATATTTTTTAAACAGGTTTGCATCTCTGGTCTCAAATCTTTGGTTTAACTGTGAAACCACTAAATGGGAATCGAGGTAGATATTTATATGGTAGATGTTCTGATGGAGGGCCTCGCACATAAGTCTGATAACGGCGTCATATTTTGCCTAATTTTTGGTTGTTGATCTGATGCACACACCATTTGAACATAGCAGTGATCAGTCAGGGTGGTAGATGACCCAGGCGGTTGCAGCTAAGTTTTTAGACCATCGCGATGCTCCATCAGCAAATCTGAAATAGGGTTCAAGTAGGTGATCTATGGTGGCACTTTGAGCGTGTTTTAGGTCCTTGGGTCAAAATTATTTAGGTGTTGGGATTTTTGTGTACTCTAACTCTAGCGGATAAGGGCTACTGGAGCCCTTATGGGTAGAACTTCTTGAGGTAAAGTTCATTGATGGGGTTAGTGAGGTAGGTCCTGTCCGGTTCTGTCAAGATTTATGCCCCCTGCCGGAGACAATGTTTGTTGATATAGGGCCATTTCCACAAGGTTTTGAACTTTCCTGGCCCTAAGGCCTCTTTTGCGACATCATAACGAAGGAATAATTCTCCCTCGGTAAATGAGTGAGGGGTGATGTGGCGGTCGGATGATTCTTTTACCCTTTTCTTATGGGCCTCATTGTGTTGCAGCGATTGTCCCCTACTTTCATCAACTAGCTCTAGTTGTACTAGGCATTGTTCTAGAGGCTAGGTGTCATCAAGGAGTTCGATGGCAGCATTAATTTTGGGATCTTGCGTTCTATGGGGATCACAGATTTGATCCCATATACTAAGTGGAAGGGAGTAAAACCAGTGGAAGTCTTAACCGTCATGCGGTATGCCCACAGGGCGGAGAAGAGGATGTGTTGCCAGTTGGTTTTGTGGTTATTCACCATGCGCTGTAACATAGTTTTGAGTACTTTATTAATGGCTTCTACCTTTTCATTGAACTGGGGGTAATATGGTGAAGTGAATTCATGGGTAAATCTGAGACGATGAGATAGCTCCTCGAAGACTTCATTTTCGAAGTGCTTTCTGTGGCCGGAAACTAACTCCTTAGGGATGCCAAATCAGGCAATCACGTAGTTGAACAGAAATTGAGCGACGGTTTCTGCTGTGTTGTCGTATGTGGGCATGGCCTCAGCCCACTTGGTGAAATAGTTGACAACCACAATGATGTATTTATGGTTGCCTGATGAGGCTGGGTTATAAGTCATGAAGTTGATTCCCCACTTACAGAAGGGGCCGGCTACTATGACAGGATGCAGACGGATGGGTGGTGCTCTTGCCTTGCGGGAAAAGCGATGGCACTGCTCGCATCTTTTGACTGTCGTGATACAGTCACGAAACAGGGACGGCCAAAAATACCTTACTCGTAGGACTTTTTGGGTAGTATCCATTCCAGATAGGTGGCCACCACACGCACCTGTGTGGCAGTCGTTCAGGGCTTTCTCCACTTGATTATCAGTGAGGCATTGCCGCAAGATTGTATTGATGCCTCTTCTATATAAGACATCTCCCATGAGGAGGTATCGAGGGGATTGTTGGCATATGCGCCAATGGTATTCTCCCGTGAGGTGAGGTTTGAATTTCTGGGTTCGCAAGAATAGGAGAATATCCCCATACCAAGGATCATTGGTTGCTACAAAGAACAAGTGTTCATCCAGTAGTCAATCGTTTACTGGTAATCCTTTGGAGTCTTCTGGGAGGTCGGTAATGAACTCTGCTAGGGCAAGTGCCTTTTTTCTTTTGGGAGAGCGAAACTGTAAGTCGTATTCTTGGAGAATGACTATCCAGCAGGCGTACTTGTGGTTCATTAGCCGGCACGTGAGCAGGTACTTGATGGGATTAGTATCTACCATGACCGTGGTAGTTTTTAAGATGATGTAGTGGCGAATTTTCTATACTGCATGGATTAATGATAGGACAGTTCTTTCTTCAGGCTTATATCTTAATGCAAGGCCTGATAGGGTTTTACTGACATAATAGATTACGTGCTCCCTCCCATCTGGGCCCTCCTGGACCAATACTCTGTCCAACATGGAGTCGGAGGCTGACAGGTACAGGATATAATCCTTGTTATAGTCTGGGGGACTGATAAGTGGTGTTGAAGATAATGTTTATTTCAGCACGTCGAATGCTTGTTGGGCATGGTCATCCCATTTAAAGGGGATGTCCTAGTGGAGGAGGCATAGGAACCCTTGAGCACAGGTGGCATAATCTGGGACAAAGCGTCTCAGAAAATTGGCCTTTCCTTGTAGGCTTTGGAGTTTCTGGAGGGTTTGAGGTAGAGGGACTTCTTTAATGGCTTGAACTTTTAAAGGTTCAAGTCAAATACCTTGCTGGGACACAATAAAACCTAATAGTCTTCCTGCGTTGAGGCAGAAGATGCACTTAAGAGGGTTCAAGCATAGGTTATATTGACGGCATCGTTGGAATACCAATCGCAGATCCTCGATATGGTTGAAGCGTTTCTTGGAGCGTACCGTAAGGTCATCCAAGTAGGCGAGGATAAGGTGTGCCAAGTCATGAAATATGCAATTCATGGCCCTTTGGAAGGTGGCTCTGGCATTTTTTAGGCCAAATGGGATTACCTTGTATGTGAATGTGCCCCAGGGGGTGGTGAACGCAGTATTGTATCGATCTGTATGGCGGATCTGGATTTGATTATATCCGGAGAACCCATCCATGAAGGATAGAGCCTCGTGTCCAGCGCAAGCATCGATAACTTGGTCGATGAATGGGGTGGGATAATTTTCTTTAGGACAAGCTTTGTTCAAATCCAAAAAATTGGTGCAGATGCATATGGTGCCCTGTTTTTTCATGACGGGAATAGGGTTAGAAACCCAAGATGTATAGGCGATGGGGTAGATAAACCCGGCTTTGTGAAGCTTGTCGATTTCTCGTTTTATTGCTTCTGCCTTTGATGGGTGCAATTGACGTTGTTTCTGGTGGACTGGGGTGACGTCCGGCCAAGTGTCAATATGGTGCTCTACAATCATAGTACTAAGCCCAGGCATTTCTGAGTAGTCCCAAGCGAAGATATCTCAATACTCTTGTAATAATTCAGTGTAAGAGGTTACCTCTTCTGGAGAACATGCTGCCCCAAGCGAGATTTCTTCAACCTTTGATGGATTTTGAGATATGTTCACCTTGATGGTAGGTGAAATATGCGACATATTGCCTTCCTCAAATGCATCGGGCATTGGGATGGGGTTTTGAAACCAGTCGACCTATCCTGATTGCATAAAGTCTTTTGATTCGATCGCATAGATCTCTGGTTCGATTGTCTTTTCAGGACTGACTGTTTTCCTGGGAAGAAACAGTGAGCGATGATGCATTGCATCCCATGGGTAATCAGGCTCCATCATGGTTTCTAAGATATCCTCATCCGAATGAAACAAGGTCCCGAAGGGGGATTATTCCTTCGTAGGTTTATTCTGAATGGGGGTGATCTTGGTGGAGCTAGTTGAGAAACACGACAAATATTCCATTGTGGATGTGGTGGAACTAGACGCCGTAGATAGGGTGCGGACAGATTGAGTATGTACTGTCATAGGGATAGATACTCTTGTATTTGCAACTGTCTCGACACCTAGGGTAGATGAGCAGATAGCTCGAGTCATGGTTCCAATGCATGATGTCATGAACTGTATGTGGTGGGTCACGTCGTCGGCGTTTGGCAGGGGACGAATTTCCCCAATTAGCTGTCTTCCGAATGGCCACGACGAGTGGATGTATTTGTCACACCCTCTTGGGCTGTCAAACTGTCCATGGAATCCCAGTCCACACCGTCTTCTTTGAAGAGGCGAATGATGGTTGATCGCATACAATCTAAAGGTGTGCGGAATCTCGGCATGTAGTGACAATGACATACAGGGTGGTTGTCCCCACATATTTGGCATGAATATTGGACATCCATGTTAGCGTGGTACACTAAATGGAATTGGTACCATCGTTGGAACATTTCAAAGGCTGGGTAGTCAATGATGAAATGATCACATTCATCGCAAAGTACGCACCTTTCAACTGGGGGAGGTGGTATGGCAGGGGGTCGTTTAGGTGATCGTCGCTCTTCCTACAGGAAAAAGAGGATACGAGGCTTGTCATTGATAGACTAGATGGAGGGATCCTCTTGAAAGGATCGCTCGATTGCATGTTAGGTGTCCCTATACCGTGGTATTTCTGTACAATGGTGGGTATAATGCCCATAGGTGTCATAGATAGCGCATGCGTGATTGGTACGCAGCGGTTTTCTTGTGCTTTTGGTGGCAAGTTCCTTTTTGTGGGAATGTCATTTCGAGGTTCCTGCTTCGCAGCCGAGGAGTGGTTTTAATTCGTCCAAATTAGGGCATATGTGGGTAGGGTATCCTGTGACATCACATATAACGTAGGCTGATGACTCCCTTTGCATGGTGGGGGTCACCACTTTCTTTCATTTCTTGGTGATTTTCTTGGTCGTGGTCACCGGTTTCACAGTGGGAATTTCCCTTGCGGGGGCGGTTTCGACTGCTACTTGGGTAGGTTGGGGCTCCTCGAGACCAGGGGGCTTTAACCCAAATGCAGTAACGTTGGTAGTTGTTGTTCCTGGAGGGGGAACGAGATACTACACTGGGAATGCCAACAATATATTGGGTAACACCAGTGTTGCCAAGACCTGTTGGGAGGTGAAGCCAGGAGGTGGGTAGAGGAAAGGAGTTTGGGAGGCAGCATAGACTAGGGAGGCTGCAGTGGTTGATGCCTCGGTGTTGTTACTGCTTGATTCCGCATCTTGAATAACCTCGGTGCTTGATGTGGACATCATGCATACCGAGGCCCCTATGGCATCGGGCGATACCTCAAGGGTGATAGGAGGATCTCCTAGGAATGACCCTAGGACGGATGACCGTTTGAATTGGCCAGGGCCATATTCTTGATACCATGAAACACCATCTATGGTTATATCTACCTAGGGTAGAACCATATCTGTGTTGTTCAAGGGAAACTTTTCATTGTGCGTCAGCTGGTCTACTGTGATGATTCAATCCTCATGGGGGAACATCATGATGCGGAAGACGGAGGATGTTATGGCAAACATGGCGTACATGTAACTCCACCCAAGGAGTATATTGTAATCCAAGCGAGCATCCAAGACTTCGATGTCTATGTGGACCATCTTGCTGGCTAAACAAACTGGTACATTTTGGAAGAGACTGACGGGGGTCGAGGGACGACCATTGTATGCTCTGAGTGTGATGACAAAAGGTTTGAGTTCGGGGGATCCTAACTTTTGCCATACATTCTTTGACATGATGCATGTGGATGCACCCTCGTCAATGACACATCGGTGAATAGCAATATTCTGTACCGATACTAGTATCTGGAAGGCAACCATGGAGGGAAGCCTAAGGGTGGCTTTGTCTAAGTCAAAAGCCATCATGCGCATGTCGGCAGGGTCGACAGTGTCTAATGTAGAAAGTAGGACTTTCCGCTACTTTGGGCACGACTACAGTACTTCCAATGTGGACATAGTAGTAGGTGATTGAGCTTAATCATCTACGATTCTATAATTGTGGGCCGCTTTGGAGTAATTACCTACTCGCCTATTAGGCCCTTTTACCATTTTTGGAAATGGTTCCAAAGGAATATTTGGAATGGTTAAAGGTGCAGTCGGTGCACTAGTACTAGCCCCTGGCATACTGGTGTCTGGTGGGGTGTCCTAGCTACGATTCCGAGTTTGGAAAAACATTTCTTCCCCAGCCATGTCAATTTCATGGTTGTTTTTCCCAGAATCATCAGGGTTTTTCTGTTGAGTGCTGACTGTTCCTTGATGGGGAAAGGGTTCTTGCATAACCACAGTTTTTTGGGAAGATCCTCCTTGTCCTCGGTTACTCTAAAGTTTTTTAAGCTCAGGGAGTTCGGGACAGTGGTGAGTATAGTGCCCGTACTCACCACATATTGAACAAGAATGGTTTGTTTGTAGAGGTGGCCATTTGCCTTGTCTTTGGGCATTGCTTGGCTCCTAGTTCTGAATCCGGTTGGAGTTACCTTTAGCCTGGGATCGCGGTGGGCGTTGTTGGTTGCTACCCCCCTGTTCAGGGTTCCCTTTGGGCTTTTTTTTTGCTTTTTTCTTAACCACGTTAGGATGGTAATTATCCTGATCATACTGGTGTGGTTGATTTTGGGACGGCTGCACAAAGTTCACCTGTGCATTGTTTTGCATAGGTGGGTTATGTGCTTGGGACTGAGCATATTGTTGTCCCATGTTTGCACCTGGCCATTGGGGGGGGAGTTCTTCTATCAGTTTTTCTTCCTGCATACTGGTTCCCCTCAGTTAGAGGATAAGGTCCTCCTTGGTGATACACTGGCACCCTATTAGTCAAATTTTGTTGCTGCATATGATGAATTTGAAATCTAGGTTGAGACATGTTCTAGGTAGACCCATGTGTGTAACCGGGATTCTAACTGTTTTTGCCTAAGTACCCTTGGGTCATTGACCCAATATGTCTATCTACAGAGTTAGATGCACCTGGAAATTCTTGATAAGATTGCAGGCGCAGGGCGTTGGGCAGGATATTGTATATATATCATGACTGCTTGTAGATCAGTTCAAGCTGCTGGGCTTTACTGATTGCGTCATCTTCGGATGTGGGGTTACATTTCGCCACATCATTTGAAATCTCTCCCGTCAGAGTTTTCAAGAATAAATCTAAAAGGACTCAGTCATTGATTTGTGCTTTGTATAAACTATGACGCCACCTCCACTCATGGAGATGCTCTGAAATATGGGTAGAGGGGGATTGTCTGAAATGAGTCAGTAACTCCATTCCCGAATCGTGGTGAATGGGCAACTGAAAGTATGTGAGGAACGCGGTAGCGAGGGTTCTAAAGGTTCCATGTGAAGCAGGAGGTTGCTCCATGTACCATTTCATGGCCACTCCTGTAAGAGAGTGTTGAAATAGCCTCAACCAAATAGTATCGTCAATGATGCTATTCGATGAGCACCACATGTGAAAGGTCATTATATGATTTCCTGGGTATTCCACTTGCTTTCCTTCAAAATTTGGTATGTCTAAAGGGAGCTTCATGGGAATGGGAGGAAAATTGGGTTCATGTGCGATGGGGTCATTGGTGAGCTTGGTCAAATCCGGTAGATTTAACACCGCTAAGAAGGGTGTAATATCCCAAATGGGAACTGTCAACAAGGCATGACTGGAAAACACATTTTCCAGGAATGGATGCTACATAAATGGAAACCAAAAATTGGATCCCTTAGATTTGAAAATATAAGAACAAAATCCAAGAGGAGATCAAGAAAAAATCTTTCTAGGCGGGTTAAACAAATCTCCCCACACCTAGTATGGCTAGAAAATGCCTAATAAGGGACTGTAGCAAAACTGCTCAGAAAATAACATAGTTTTAATAGAGCAAGAGTAGGAGGCCAGTAAAATAACCTGCAATAGTATTTACAGTAGAAAAATAGATGTGTAGTGAAGCCCATGAGATGTATAGCTGAAAATACAAGACATATACAGAAGAAATGCCCTCAAAAGAGATGCTGCAACCACATGAATGATTGAAACTGCCTTGACAGTGTTATTTTATTAGGCTGAAAACTGATGATGATTACATATCAAATATAGAGCAGATATGTGTACAAAAATTTAGGTCCATATCAAATCTGTACACTAGAAAGGCTCCTCTTTCAGATCCCCTTAGGGTTTTCAGCAGAAAATGAAGTACATGGAGTAGATCTGAGAACTACTATAGAAAATCTGCAGAATGATTCATAAATTATGAATTAAATACATCCATGAATAGATCAGATCTGAAACATACATGGATTATATGGATAATCCATGGATCACCACAGTGTAAGGAAGCTCCTTTACACCAAAGATCTCTCCTCCAAATAGTTGCCAAAACACCCTGCAACTTCTCACTTGCAAATAACGCAGTCCGGGGAATTAAAATGCACTGTAGGCTTGATGTAGAGTTTTTCCTGATGCCAAGATGTAGAATTGAAGCTCCAATTAGCTAATACACTCTTGCCAATGGAATAGATGACTTTCCCACTGGAAAGAGGCACTAGTATGGCCTAGATCTGAATAGATCTAGCCTCCACTTGTTGTAGCTTGCAAAGACAATCACACCCTAAATAGGACATGAATTGTAGTTGAAAGGAGAAGCTTGGTCTCAAACCAGATAGTGGACTATGTATTACAAACTCTTCCAAGAGCTACTCAATGGAAAGAGGTGGAACTCCTAAACAGGAAATTCCAATGCTAAACAAAATTTGCAATCTAGGCTAAACAGCCAAGAAAGCTATATGTCTAAACATAAAGTATATCAAAATATCATATCATGAACAACCTCATTATGCTTCCCTCCTCTTCCTTTTATAAGATCAAGAGCTTGTAAACCCTAAACCACTTTCAATTATTTAGCTCCATTCACATGTGTAGCCTCTTCTTGAACTGTGTTATCACTCTAGGAGATTCATTGCATGTAGACAACATTGTTGATTTGGTCCTGGTTGACTTGGTCAATTGATTCAGTCTCTTTCACACTCAAGTGTACTTTATACAAATGGCCCAGATTTAGCCTTGTTCACATTGGGCATTGATTTATTCTTTTATTAGGAGTTTTATGAACCTCCTTTACACATTTATTCTTTAAACAAAGAAAGCAAAACAAAATGAATATTCATATTAGCTTAGGAATAATTAGGAATATTACAATCCTCCCCTCCAAAAAGGTTTCTTGTCCTCAAGCAACTCACAAGGACTTCGCAAAATGTCCAATGGAATTGTCTCCTCTCAAGAATACAAGTTTGCCTTTGGTGAGTGAACCAAATAGTTGTCATCATGAAGTAGTGGGAGATACATAGAAAGAATCATATGATGTCCATTGGTCTTCTCAAGGCATGAAATATGGTAAATATTGGGTACTCCAACCCCCATGAGAAACTTCAATCTCCATGCTATCATCCAAACAAAGTGAGCCATCCTTGGTAGCTCAAAGAAATAGTCACCAATCCCTACCATATGCAATGTGTAGGGGCTCCATGGTTGGAAATGAGAGATAAGAATACTCAACTCACGCTGTCTCTCCCTCCATTTATGATAACTATGGAGTTGATGATCCTAGGCTATAATAATATAGTCCTCATGAAGCCAAAAGAGACTTGGAACTTCATGATTCTCTTCATTGATTCTAGTGAGCCTTCTTGCCAATCTTCCATGCATATAGTGAATAAAGTATCTTCACCATATGTGCTTCAAAAGAAACATGGACTAATTATCATATGATATATTGAATGGTGAAAATAGTCCCTCCCTTGAGACCAGCGTTTTCCTTCATCTTTCTGCCTCAAATTATCATACAATAAGTGGCCATCCCACCACCTTCTTGTTGCAATAAGCTTCTTCAAATCTTGGAAATAGTAGAGGATAATAGGTGTTGGCTGAATATGATTCAAGCAACACATGTATTGCTCCAAATTCTCCCAAGTGAGAGACTTCTTCCAATGACATAAGCCCAACATATGGCTCCTTGTATAAGAAAAAAAATGATATAATGTAGCAGCCATACAATGTTCTATCCTCCTCTTGAAGCATGAATGAATATGGGAGATTTCATTCCCAAAGGACACACTCAACCAATGTGTCATCCATCCTCTCATGCTCCAAACAAATATCAAAGCATCATCATCATCATGATATAAACAAGCTCTCTTATGCCACCTCATGAGAGATTTACATTTTCTCCCAAACCCAAGTACATACATGATCATGAGATACATTCCAAACAAAAATACATGTACATACATGAGACACATCCCAATCACAAGTGTTACACCATTTTTTGGTCATCTAACCTATTATCATTAGATGGACCCAAGTACACCATGTAAGACCAGTTTTACCCTAAGTAAAACTGCTTTCACTATGTTAAAACATGAAACCCCAAAAGGAAATATTAAACAAACCTATATTTGTTTGATTTTCCTCATGGAATAATTAATTAAACCATAATTTAATTATTATTCCCAGTCATGTTTAACCCAAAATCAAAGAAATTAATTAGATAAACCTTTATTTATCTTATTATTTTCTAGGAATAAATATTTAAACCTTATTTAGATGATATTCCTTGTTAAATATGACCAAATCACCCAAAAATAATTAAATAAATCACTATTTATTTAATTATATTTCAACCACTTCCTTAAATAATTAAATAAATCATTATTTATTTGATTATCTTCTAACCGCTTCCTTAAAAATATAAATAAATCATTTATTTATTTATTTTTGACAAATTAAGGGATTTGACCCAAGTCAAATACCTTTTCCCTCCAACAAATATAATAAAATATTCCATAAAAAGTGGATCTAGATCTGGTTAACCCATGCACCAAGATCTAGAATGAACCAATATTTTGTTATAAATAGGAGGGTTTTTCCTACCATTCCTCACCTTTTGTTGCCTATTAGATCACTCTGGATCTATACACTTGGTCACCATTTTCTGCCATTTGCTGTGTGAGCTCCCTTTGAGTTCCATTCTTTGTGTGGGTTTTCTACACCAACAAGAGAGATATTTTAGATCTGAAGTGCTGAGGACTTCCAAGAACCCATCCCACCGAGGAGAATTGGATACGCCTTCTTGTTTTCCTCCCAGGTGCCCGATTAATACAAAAATTCTTTCAAAAATTGTTCTTGTCTTGTCTATTGGTATATGGAGCAAACCCTTATTTTTTCTGCTTAATGTCTTTCCATGCATAGATCTGGTTTTTTGCAGCTCTTTTATGTCTAACTAACCGCAAATCTGAAGATATTGGCAGCCACTTTTGTTGTTAGGGCTATTAGTTATGCGTAGCTAAAGTGGTCATTTTTCGTACACTTCAACAAAGGATTCATACTAACAAATGGCGACTCCACACGGGTTTTAAATTACGACCGTTGTCGTTTTTCATATTCCTGCATATCCAGCTACTTCAGACCCTAGGATTTCTTTTCAGCTGTTTATTTTTCCTATTTTTATGTTTTTTTTCTCACATAAAACCCTAAAACCTTCAAATTTCTAACTTCCGTGTGTTTCTGGCCCTATTGCGCAGGTGACAGACATCAGCCGCAACTGAGACGACAACTTTTGCGAAAATATGCCGCCGAGACAACCGGAGTTGGGGGTCGCACTTTTCAGCCCCTAAACTGCGACCTGGGGGTCCAGGTCGCACTTTTTGGCCCACAAACTGCGACCTGGGTAGCAGAAAACAGCCCAAAAATTGCTACCTGAGCGAAAAACAGGTCAAAAAATTTTTTTTTGGAATTTTTCTGAAATTTTTATGGGTTTTGTCTGAACCTCTGTCAGGGTTGTCTGAACCTCTGTCAGGGTTGTCTGACCTTCGTCTCCGCCCATTTAGACCTATTATTGCTCTTTTTTACTCAACTAAGTGGGAATCTATCCCCCTAGGGTTTCAGTACCCTCCACTTTTTGTGGAAGAGTTTTAGCTACTGTAAGTGTCTAAATTTTCAGAGTTTCAACCTTCCCTTTTTCAGATCTGATACCTCATCCTCTGATCCCTTTAAATCCGCCTTCCTTCCTTTCAAATCACCTCTTGTTGTTTTGTTTGGACCTCTCTTTAGGGCCTCCACCTTGCCCCCTCCATTTTTTGCTGATTTCCTTCCTTTTTCCAGCCACCTTGCCTCTGTCTTTTGGCTGTGACCTGCACCTCTTTTCAGCAGCTTAATCCTTTAGATCCCTGTCCCTTTTGACCTTAGATCTATTGGCCTCTTTTCCGTGTGTTTTGCCTAGATTTTTCCCTTTCTTTTCAAGTTTAGTTTTGAGAGACCCGCCTTCTTGGGTTAGATAGATGCACAAGTAGCTGTTATTTTTCTGTTATTTCAGCATTATATACTGTTCTCTGTAGGTTTATTTTCAGCTACACAACACACTTTTTTCTTGCTCTCAAAACGAAAAGGGTTTAAAAATTAAAATTAACGCACGCCACACATCGACCCTAAGCGAAGAAGCGCCTGGTTAACACCGCCTGGCAAAGACTCTAAAATCAATTGTCACTGCACCTTTTTTTCCCTTGACCTTAATTGATTCTGTCCCTTTCTGCCCCTGTCGGTTTCCTTCTTCCTGTCGTCATTGCGCCCCCAAGGCACCTTTCCCGGAGACTTCTTGGCCTTCACCCTCAGTTTCCGGTCGATCGACCTGCTCCGACCCGCCGTCGTCGAGCCAGTCCTCCTCCGAGTCCGCACTCCGACTCCTCTCCTGATTCATCGGGTTCCCCTTCTCCTCCTGGTTCTCCCCCCACCACCATGTCTGGTCCAGGGCCTAACACTAGCGGTTCTCCCGGCCCTAATGCCGGCCCGCCTACTAGCGGAACCACCACAGGAACGACTCCAGCCACCCCGTTGCTGCCGTACATTGCAGGCCTCAGCCTCCCCAATTTCAATCAGTTGATCAATGACCCCATCCATCACGATGTTGGTTGGCCTGCCATGCCAACCAAGCTCCCTTCCAACATCCCTAAATTCGAAGTCCAAGTTGGTGAAGATCCAACCAATCATGTTCGATCTTTCCACATGTGGTGTTCCTCCAATTCTATTACCGATGACTCCATCCGTCTTCGTTTGTTCCAACGCACGCTTACCGACGAAGCTTCCAAATGGTATGTTGAACAAGCCACCTCTTCCCATACCACCTTTGCGACCCTTGCTCAGGCCTTTTTGTCCTATTTCCAGCTCCCTCTCCGATACGACACTGGCACGGAGCTCTTGACTTCCTTCAAGCAATCCTCTTCAGCCCTCCTTTCTGCCCATGTTCAGGAATGGCGAAGAAGACGGAGCTTGTGTCGAGCCCCTCCCTTCGAAGATCGGGTTTATATGGACTGGTTCCTTCGCACCCTTCCGGCCCCCATCGGCAAGGATGTCGCCTCTCATTTTCCTCAAACCGAAGAAGTCGCCCTCCAAATAGCCTTGAAATATGACATGATCTACGCTCAATCGGGTTATGTTTATACCGTTCTTCCTGACCTCCCCAGGCCTGGTGGCACTAACGCCCCGGGGGCATCTCATTCTGCCGACGGTATTGTTGGAGCCCTTTCCCATCCATACACTCAACCTCCTATGGGCTATGGTCTCCCTCAGGGAGGGGCCAGCTTCTCCAGCACTCTCCCCCCTCCCGGTAGCATGTATCCAGGATATGGCATGCCTCCTCCTTTTTCCCAACCTCCTGCTTACCTCAATGTTGCCCAACCTACCCATTACCCTTATCTGCAACTTGGTGCGCCAGCTCCTCCAGCATATGCGCTTCCTCCTCCCTTTCCTCCTCAAACCCAGCACCATCACCTACAGCCTCCTCCAGGGCAAGTATTTGCACAGCAGGGCACGACTAATCCCCCTTCTTCTCAAAGAAGGCGGAGAGGCAACCCAAACCAATCTGCCCCCGGTACCCGTGGACCCAATCCTGGTCTGGACCCTAACACTGCCAACCAGCAACAGGGCACTCAAATGCAAGTTTAATGTGTTGCCGCACAAATAAGCCTTTGTTCGGTGCCGCGGTGTTTATGGTCATTACAACTCACGATTCTCCCTCTTACCCGTATGTGGCGTATGGGAGTCTCGTCATTACTGCGCGAACAACACGCTTCCCATGTGCCTCCTAATATGGACACCCAAAAACCGGGCCGGTTGGACGATCCTTTCCCCCGAAGAAGGATTCTGGGGCTACCCAACCGCCCGACAATGTAGCCTTCCCCTTCTGGTTCCTCCAATTACCAGATCCTCATGATGAACTCTGATCCACCTCTAACCGTCGACCTTAACCTTCAAACTTGGTCTCGCCAGTACCCCAAGCCTCCCGCTCAATCTGCCCCCGAGTCCCCTTCTTCCAGTTCTACAGAACCTCTTTCGACAACCAATGGTCCCTTACATATCCCTCAACCCAAAGTTGAGGTCCATACCAAGATTCCTAAAGGACCGTTACGTCGAAATGTTGCTTCTGGTCGAGCTGCTCATTCGTATAGCATAGTAGATGATTTGGCGCAATCTCCTACTGCCATTTCCACATTGGAACTCCTCCTACCGTGCTCCTTCCCAAAGCATGCTCTATACACCGCCACAAGTACCGTAGGATCCGCCGACGACTAAATGATTGCTTATGCCTCCCGAACCGACCATCCTCTCTCGCTTCCGTCGCTTCAAATCCCTACCAAAATCCGGAATGCCAGAACCGCTCTCGTTATATGTAACTGACGAGGGGCATCAACCGTGTGATGTCCCGCTCGCTGAAGAACCCCTGACCTCCCCGAGTCGTCTCCTTCCTACCCACCTCTCAAGCCGCGGACTGCCTATGTGCCCCCAAATTACTCGTCTTTTCGCAATTGTCCTATCACCCTCGCCGGTAAGACTGTTTGCGTTGACGTTGAAGTCATCGACGCCCCGCTAGATTACAACATTCTATTGGGGCGAAGCTACACCTATGCTATGTCTGCTATCCCATCCGCGGTCTTTCGCAAGATGTCTCTCCCCCATAATGGAAAGATAGTCACCACGATCTGTACCGACATATCATGAGCCAAAATCTCAGACCACCCGAGACCACCATCTTTTCATAGCTATCAAGCAACCGTTTGCTCCCTGACCAAGGTCTCTCCTTGCTGCCCACAAAGACTTTCTTCGAACCTTCCCCGGTCTTCCTCCTTCCTCCGTACCCCCCACCCCACCATCGAATGTCAGAAGACGGACCACGGCTGCTCTCAAGCAACCTGCTTTGGCTAGTCAGCAACCTTGCCCTCCGCAACCTGCTCCTAGCCCTTCACCTGCAGTTGGTATTCATGAGCCTCTTTATCCTCCTACCATGGTTCCTCCAAGCGTTAGCCATTTAGGAGCCGTCCCACCTGGCCATTACCCCTCTGGTCAGATACCATTCCTAGCTCCCCCACCAGGAGTGTACACGGTACCGGTCATGGCCACCCTCTCTTTTCCTAACTTGACCCTTGGGATTCCCGTTTGGTACCTTGATCCTCCGGCCCCCACCTTGCCTGGTCAACCCAAACCTTATATTTCTTTGACCCCGGTTCAACCAGTCCCCATGACTTCTCCCGCTGCATCAGTGCCTCATTCACCTCAACAGGAACCGCCTCCTGTTGCGACCGCTTTGGGTAAGAAGGGCAAAGCTCGCAAGGGGGCATCAAAGGACAAGGCTGCCCCGAAAAACCCTGCTCCTCCTCAGCCTCCAAAGCATACCATCCAGTGTGCTTTGTGTGATGTTGTCGGTCACGCCTCCCATACATGTCCTGAATTGCTTCATCTCAAGCCCATGGTTAATGTCACGTTCCCTGAGTCCGTGGTCCCAGAAGCCTCTGTTCCTTCTGCGACTGTGGCCAAGAACCCCAAGACTATTCACACCAACCACCCCTGTGCTTTGTGTGATCTCCATGGCCATTACACCCATCTTTGTCCCCGCCTCGAGGACTTCCGCACCTCTATTGCCGCGGTCCACCAATTCGAGGCCAAGCGCAATGAGTCCACCTCTCCCCTATTTGCGCATTCTGCTTCAGCAGAACTACCAGATATGACTGCTCCCATTGACATTCCCCCTCCTGATGTTGAGATGACGGAGCCTTCGTCCAGCATTTTCTACCTATCATCATCCATGAGACCCTTGGGGAACATTCCATCTGAATCCTCCCCTGTTTTTTCGCTTGACCTGCCTTCCGCGATCATCTTGGGCTCAACATCGGTAGATCCTCTATCTACTTACTCTTCGGTCACCCCTTATGACGATGCGCATGTGAACCTCTCTTCTCATGATGATGATTCAAGTCGCTTCACCACGTCAGGCGGTCTTTCTTCCACCAGTCACCCCATCTTTTATCACGATGACGACATTATGGAAAAAATTCCCACCCATGACTTTATCTATTCCCCCTTACATCGAACCCATGCGTTCACACCACATCCACCTTGTGGCCATTACATTGAAACCCAATGTTTGGGTAAGGGGGCACCCACATTTGCGAGACCAAGAGAAGCAATTCTCCACAACTCTCCTAGTGTATCTAGTCGTGTTGACTTTAGTCCCAGTATTCTACCACATTTAGAAGAACCTCTAGAGTCCCATATCACTTCAGATCACTCTAGGGATGATACCCCTTATCATTCCCTCATCTTACATCAGCAACCCAGTCTCTTAGACATTATTTTTGACCAACCTATAGCTTTTCTACGAGAGCATCAGTTCATTATCTCCAAATCCTCTTTTTGGGATAGTGACACCAGGTATGCCAACTTGGAAACTTAAATTCCATTTGATCCCTATATGCAGTACCAAAAGAGATTGGTAATCCTCCATTGCCTTTCTCAAACTGCATAACCATAACGAGAACAAATGGCGCACCACATCATTTAAATGTGTTTAGATTCCCCTTTTTCTAAATACATTTTGGCATGACCACACCATGCTCGGGGGCACCTATGCCCCTCAACCATAACCCTCCTCACCTCGTTTTTGGAGAGGAGGTTGTCTTACCAATCGAGTGTGAAATCCCTTCCCTTCATCTGGCTGTTGAACTTCTCCCTGACACCCAACCTCTAGAACAACGAATTATCATGCCTGAGCATGCCTCTGAAGACCGCCGTGTTGCATTGCAAACCATGGAAGCGGCCAAGAAACGCACTAAAGCTCAATATGACCGAAAATTCCAGCCTCATCCTTTTCACAAAGGTGACCTTGTTCTAGTATGTGACCAAGCCCATGATGTCCTTGGTCACGGGAAGTTTGACTCATTATGGCTAGGCCTTTACGTTATCAGTAAGGATCTCGGTAAGGGGGCATACCTCTTAGAGGATTTCGAAGGCCATCCCTAATCCTCGCAACGCACTCTATCTTAAGAAATATTACCCTTAGAATTTCCCTTCTGAAATGCATGTTTTATTTCCTTTTAGATAGCCAGCATTTGTTCTTTATTTTTCTCCTTCCCCGGACCCATTTTGTCCAAGAGGGGCCCACTCACCCCCACTTACAATCGAATTTCCTCACTTACGACACTTGTACTTGGGGCACCATCTTTCCCCCTTACTTGTCCATGTTCGTGTCGATTTTCGTCATGAGTTCCCACCTTGTACTCATGTTTCCATGGTCCCCCATTGGGGCCTTTACTGTGTGGCAGCACCATCGAGTCGCCCTTGTTTAGAGCTTCCAAGTTGAGTCATCATTGCCTCCATGGAGTCTATACTGAGTCCCTTTGTACCCCACTATAACCCTCCATCCTTCATTGCTTGGTCTCTCTCTTGTGTTGCACATTATGACCTTCAGTTCCACTGTCCCCCATCCCTGATGATGTTGTGTCAGTCGCTGCCATGTCATTCATGCCCTTTATGCTCTAGCAAGGGAAGTCATCCATTAGCTACTCAGTCCTTTCCACTTCACTATCATCATTAGTGTCAGTCTGTCCGTCGCTCTACTCTTGACTCTCGTGCCTTAGTTGAGGACCTCTCATTGCCTCACCTATGGTGGATCTCCTTCTATCGACACCAGCTCATTCATTCCAGAAGCCAGGTCTAGAGAGCAGTGTACCTTGGTTCCAGCTTCCACTCTTGTTCGGTGCCTCGGATCAAGCAAAGGGATATCTCCTTTCCCTTTGACTTGATTGTTTCTCCAGCTCCTTTCAGCATGATCGAGATTCGTATACTTGATGGTCCAGTGATCCAGCAGCAGCTCTTGATGATTCCCAGGTGTGTGTGAGATGTCTCAACCCTCATGAGGGGGTGGCCCTATAGGTAGCCCCCCACATGCTCGGATGACCTCTTCTTTGCAGCCTTCGATGCAGCTCCATATATTTGATGATGTTGGTCGTAGCCACTTGCAGCGCCTCTTTGACTTGCATGTATCAGTCAGATTTTGTGAGCCCTTCCCCATTTACAGGGGGCATTTGGGTTGTATTTGTATCTCATGTACTCAGATATTATTGTACAAGTCCTGGCTGTTATCCCAAGCACAGCATGTATGTGGGATTCCTCATTATATTTTTCTCTGGCTCATGATTATGCCAGCTGTACTTTATGGTTCGGTCCCTTGTTTACTGGACACACTATTATTTTGTACTTTGTCTCGGCGGGCATAGGTATGCCTCCCCCGCCGCCTTTAGCACAGGTACCCTCTCATAAAAAGAGACTTGTTGCACCTGCGAGTCTCGTCTCCTCAGGGTCTAGTCCTTCAGCACACTATCTACCTCACATTTCTCTCTCTGACACCCCTTTTGTTGTCTAGTGATTGTGTTCTTACAACGTACTTCGATCATACGATTTGCTCCTGACACTCGCACGCTGGGGGGCAATCTGTTACACCATTTTTTGGTCATCTAACCTATTATCATTAGATGGACCCAAGTACACCATGTAAGACCAGTTTTACCCTAAGTAAAACTGCTTTCACTATGTTAAAACAGGAAACCCCAAAAGGAAATATTAAACAAACCCATGTTTGTTTGATTTTCCTCATGGAATAATTAATTAAACCATAATTTAATTATTATTCCCAGTCATGTTTAACCCAAAATCAAAGAAATTAATTAGATAACCCTTTATTTATCTTATTATTTTCTAGGAATAATTATTTAAACCTTATTTAGATAATATTCCTTGTTAAATATGACCAAATCACCCACAAATAATTAAATAAATCATTATTTATTTAATTATATTTCAACCACTTCCTTAAATAATTAAATAAATCATTATTTATTTGATTATCTTCTAACCGCTTCCTTAAAAAGATAAATAAATCATTTATTTATTTATTTTTGACAAATTAAGGGATTTGACCCAAGTCAAATACCTTTTCCCTCCAACAAATATAATAAAATATTCCATAAAAGTGGATCTAGATCTGGTTAACCCATGCACCAAGATCTAGAATGACCCAATATTTTGTTATAAATAGGAGGGTTTTTCCTACCATTCCTCACCTTTTGTTGCCTATTAGATCACTCTGGATCTATACACTTGGTCACATATCTCCATCATTTTCTCCCATTGAGCTCTACTCTTTGCATTGGGTTTTCTACATCAACTAGAGAGAGAAATCTTAGATCTAAAGTGCTGAGGACTTCCAAGAACCCATCCCACTGAGGGGAATTGGATACTCCTCCTAGTTTTCCTCACAGGTGCCCCATTAATACAAAAATTCTTTCAAAAATTGTTCTTGTCTTGTCTATTGGTATATGGAGCAAACCCTTACTTTTTCTACTTAATGTCTTTCCATGTATAGATCTGGTTTTGTGCAGCTCTTTTCTGTCTAACTAACCGCAGATCTGAAGATATTGGCAGCCACTTTTGTTGTTAGGGCTATTAGTTATGCGTAGCTAAAGTGGTCCTTTTTCGTACACTTCGACAAAGGATTCATACTAACA